>AWWV01008034.1:0-17380 GCA_001974805.1 Corchorus capsularis
TTTTTTTTTGTTGTTGTTGCTTTTTTTTTTTCAAAATAGAGACATAAAAAAATCAATTTCTACAATTAAGGGATTGGATTTGGTGAGGTAGCGTGTAAAGTTAATGTTAAATTTGAGTAAAAATAGATTATGTGGCATGATTTGAATGGAATCCTAAAAAATGGTGTTTTTAGGATCATCCTAATATAATTTAAACTCTTACGGTTAATTTATTTTCTTAACAAATGCGCTTATTAAGAAGAATCTCGCACGTACTAGTAATAGCGTAAATGGTGAGTGCACCGTGTTTACACCGTGAGGTCTTGAATTCAGATTTTAGAATGCGAGTTTAGTTTATTTATTTGTTTATTAATATTTGTTAGATAATTTGATAGGTAGGTTATACAAACTACACATCTGTTCCAAATTATAAGTTCATATCGTGGTCAACCAACACAAAACATTGACCAATTATTTATAAGAAAATATATAAAAATTAATTTTTAAAAAAGGCCTAATGTTCAAATTGGGTTTAAACCTTTCCAAACTTGCTCAATTTGAGTCTAAACCTTTAAACATGACCAAAACGTTAGTAAATTGCACCAAATTGGGTCTATTTTGGACGGAATTGTGGCATACGTTGTTACTACAATTCCAAATTTCCGTCCAAAATAGGCTCAATTTGGTGCAATTTGCTAACGTTTAGGCCTAATTTGGTCATATTTAAAGGTTTAGGCTAAAATTGAGTAAATTTCGAAAGGTTTAGGCCCAATTTGGACATTAGTCCTTTTAAAAAATATGTGTTGAAAAATTTGTGATTCAAAGTTTATAAGTCGTTATTTTTAAAAATTATTTTACTTTATATATTTTTAATAAATAATGGTCAAAATTTGGTGTTAATTGAAAAAAAAAAGACTTATAATTTGAGACAGAGGAAGTATTTTTGCCAACGAACAGCTTAAGAAATATGAAGATTTCTCACCCTTCCCCTTATGGAGAAGGGAACAGACTTGCTTATGCACTTGTCAACAAAGGAAGAACTATGATGGACAATTTTGCTATTTTTGATTGTATTCTCCATATCGTTTTTTATGTTTTCATTGATGATGTAATAGAAATTTCTTTCCCTAGAGATACAAACGTTTAAATCTCTCTTTAATCTATTTATTGCTCTTTCACCAAAAAAAATTTAATTTCTTAATTTGTGTTGGATTGTGAACATATGGAAATTCTCAACCACGTTATAATGAAATTTCATTTGTACAACTAAAAAAAACCCTTGTGAAAATGAAAAGTTGAAAACAACATTAATCATTTGTGGGAAGCAGTTCAAAACCTTTACAAGGAAAGATCCTTCGTTTCGTTATTTTAACCGTTCTAATAAATAGTGCTTTTTTTCTCTAAGATTTGTCCTCGTATAACAAATTACAAGTTCAAGAAGAAACCTTTGTCAAAATAAATTTTTGAGAAACCATCATAACAAGAAGCCCGTCTAGCTCAGTCGGTAGAGCGCAAGGCTCTTAACCTTGTGGTCGTGGGTTCGAGCCCCACGGTGGGCGATATTTTTTTTCATTTGCTTTTCAGTTTGAGACCTTTTATTTGCTTTTCAGTTTGAGACCTTTTATTTGGGCCTTTTTTCTTATTGGGTCTTTTCCCTTTGCAGTCCCTTTTGTCTAGCTTATTATGGTCTAAATCTAGGCCCAGAAACTTTCTCAAACAAAAAAATCTAGGCTCATGTTCATAGTGGATAGTCTGCATAGACTTCCCATGTTGTTTATATTTCCTTTTGTATTTACATTTTATTTTTTATTTTGAGAAATCTCTCAGCATTCGGTAGTTATATTGAATTAATCAAATAAATGAAGGTATAGAGCATAAACTAACTATCACATACTCACCACAACTGTTGGACATTTGGGCTTTGCACCCATGATGGTCCAGCCAAACAAAGGTAATTATCTTGATAATTTAATTTAGATTAAACTAGTAAGGATAACAAGTTGATTGACCCGTGCTGACGCTACGGACGTTCTTTTGTTAGAATCGTGATTCAGCACCATTCATATATTAAAAGATTTTCTCCGTAAATATATAAGAATTTCTTGATCATATGATACTTAAAAAGTAAGATTCCATTGTTTCAAACATATATGAGTCAAACATGATCTGTAGAACATAATTTTTAAGTTCAGATAAGTACAAAGACTTTTTGACTTCTAATCACAATCTTAAATGCTTGGGTCATGCTGAATCTGACCAATAGACCTTGGTCTCTACGGAGAATGATTAATAATCTTCAATGAATTTAGAGTTTAAGTTTAAACTTTAAGTTTAGACTATGGAGGCTTCTCTATTGGATAACTTCTTAAGACAGTGCTTTGACGTGTTTATTGGTATTGTTCTATTTCCTTTTTTAAGATACAGATTTTTGTAAAAATAATCGATGGGAAAAAAAAACCAAAGTCAATAAATGCAGCATTTGTGGAATTGACATGGAATTTTTTGAGTCATTTGTCAATTGAAAAAATGACCAAAAAGTTTAGATATTTAATCCCCTCAGGAATAAAAAGTTAGGACATTTAAGTAATCTGCCAAGTAGGTAAAGACGAAAAAAATTACTTCTCCAGCTCATCATTAATTCGGGGTATGGATCTTTTAGTAATTCCACCCACCTCATCATTAATCCGGGTATGGATCTTTTAGTAATTCCAGTACTCTATTAAAGTCAATTGAGAAATAACCAAAAAGTCTAGTTATTTAATCACCTCAAGAATCAAGAGTTAGGGCATTTAAGTAATCGGTCAAGTGTGAAAAGACGAAAAAAGTTAGTTCTCTAGCTCCTCATTAATCCGGGGTAGGGATCTTTTAGTAATTTCCATATATTTATTCAAATAATATGAAGTATATATATATATATATATATATTATTTTTTTGGCCAAATTCAAATATATATACTATATATTATTTTTAACTACCATGAAAATTACTAAAAGGCCAAATGAAGGATTAATATGGTGCCAACTTTTGGCTATTTTTGGTCTTTTCTCACTTTTCGGATGACTAAAAAGCCCCTCTATGAGTTTCCCCCATTCTTTTTCCTTCTACCCTTTTTCGTAATTACACATTTCCCTTCCTTAATTGTTTTAATTAATGTTTAAGGCTTTTAATTAATTGCTTCTAAACCCTAAACCCTTAATTACTTTTAATTAATGTTTCTCTCGCTGTTTTCTTTTTTCCTCTCACAAACTCAGTTGCTGCTTCCTTTCAATTCCTCGGTGCTGATTAATCTTCAAGTTTGCCAAAAGTCAAACCTTTCCATCACTCAACTCTATTTTCACCTTCATATCTCTTACCTCTTTCTTCTTCGTTTCCATCCCTTCAACATGGACCGTTCAATATTTTTCCCCTTCTGAATTAAAAACCACCATTTGTTCAATGTGAGTATTATTATCCAATTAGCATCATATTTTATTACCTCTTTGCACTTTCTATTACTTACAAATAAAAATATGTTCTTGACCTTCTTAATTTTGCATGTCTAAAAAGTTAGCTTACAAAGATTTATGCCAAAGACATAATTAAAACTAATCCATTTAAATAATTGCATTTTTACTGCAATCTTATATAATTTAATCAATTAATCAATTAAGCACCACTCTAGAACAAAAAAAATGTTCTTGGCCCTTATATAATTGATTATATTAATATCCTTATTCAATCAGTTAATCAAGCACCACTCTAAAATAAAGAACGCCCGTAGCGCCAGCGCGGGCTAATATAACTTGTATATATTATTTACAAGCCTCATTATATTCAGTAAGCACATTAGATTCACAATAAATTAGAGGGACGACTCGTGTCACACACCAAATGGGAAAAGCCCGGGAAAAGCCCTCTTTTTAGTACAAGCTCCTCGTACCAGGTAAGTTAACTACATAAAGACCAACTTATCCAAAGTGCTTGCGTCAAACCCCCCAACAGAAGCAATCTTTTTTAACGCCTATTTTTTCTATTTATAAAATTTGAATTTAAGATATTTCTTAAATGGTATCAGACTCCTTCCACTTGAGTCAATAGGTATTGATTATAATCTTTAAAAAAAAATCGCATTATTATTTATTTTTCGAACCTCCTGATATCCAATAGCATATTTAATCTTGATAAATTTGCAATTGAGAAGCATCCAATTCAAATGAGGGGAAACTCCCCCCAATGTCTTTAAATTCAATTGTCATTACTCTCTAGTAAAATGAACATGAACGCTTTCTTTTGTAATAAGGAACTAGTTTGTGTCTTGTGCTAGCACGGGCACGGGCTGTATATGTGTATTTACTTTTACAATGATTATAAATGCAAATATTACAGTAATTTTTATTAAAATAAAGTACATATAAATTGCATATAGAACTAAAATTATATATTTATAAATTAAGTATGTATGTACGTACGGACATTAGCAGGCTTAAGTTATTCTAGATAAATCGTTCTAACCGTAAAGTTTTAGATTTTGGCAAAGCTTAAGTTGATTTACACAGAAATAATATATTATGAGATATAAATTTAATGATGAAAAAATATATAACTAAAAAAAATACACAAATAAATATCATAATTTGGTGATATTAAACATTATGCGCATTAATTTTGGTCATAGAACATGATGCTATTTTATTTTAAAAATAAGATTTTTTTTTCTTTACTTTCTGTCTATATATAATTCATTCAATAAAAGTTCACAATTTTAATTATGATGACTTAATCAAGAAAAATATATTAATATTTTGAAATAACCCGTGCAACTAATATAACGCAAAATAATGGTTTTAAATATTTACAAGATTCATCCCGCACGCACTACGCCGCGCACTGCCTAGAGCTTTTACATATTTAAGTTCTTGCTTTATACATAATTCTAGTTTAAGTGTAATTCATATAGAGAAAATATTTTAGAGGTTAACATGTAAAATAAAGCATTTGTAATCAGGATTATAATTAACATCATAAGTTGTTTTGCTTAATAGTCAAAGCAAAAGAATTTTGATTTAAACATTAACACGCATAAACATCCAACAAACCATTGTTTTGTTTTAACAAATATTAATTTTATCACATGAGCATCCATCCTCTTTACGAACACTTTCATATGATAAAAACATACATGTATATGCATGCTTCATAAATAAGGCTTCACTAAATATCTATAAATTGTTTTGAGGTCATTGATATTTCAAAGAAAATTGCCACTGTTGATGAGAATGTCAAGTGGAGTGTCCCTTTATCTGCAAAATCAAAATCAGGATGAAATATATAACAAACGTATGAAGTTACTATGAGCATTTCTCACTAAGCATGAACAAAACAATCAATAGCATCTTATGTAGGGAGTTCATGAGTAAAGAGTAGCTTCTCAATGCTAGATGAGATAAGGTTTCATACAACAATCAATAATTTTTTTTTTGGTATTACAACAATCAATAATTGAAGGATTGAAAGCTTGCATTTGACTGACAACTCCATTCTCTCCTCCTAATTTGCATTTAGAAAATTAATCTAAACAATATCTTCATGACAAGGGATATATACATATTTGTTTAAGAATATATTTTAACCTTGGGGCTAACAACAGGAGAATTGACAGTGTCTGATCTTGTTGTTCGATTTGTATTTGTGAAAAATTCTTTGAAGCAACAGCTTCCTTCAAACACAACAAAATAAACTTTATTGTTATCAGGTCAACCTTCAGAAAACAATAGAAACCAACAGTCTCATTAACATCTTTTCATGATCAGAAATGATTAATCAGTTTAGCAAGGAATCATGGATTTGGTCTTCTTTCTTTCTTAGATTCATGTCATTCATTTGCATCAGTTCACTAAACTATCAAAAATTGAACCAAAAAAAAAAAAAAAGAAATCAATGAAAAAGAAGAAGGCTGAAAAAATGTAGATACTGATCATATTTTTGGGGTTTAAAAACTATAACAATCTCTAAAATTTTAAAGGAGTACCAACACATATCTTATGACCTTCAAAGAAGTCCTACCTACAAATCTCTATCTTAGGACAATACAAATAAACAATAATTGCCAACCAAGTCATTAGCCTGGGTTAGTACATCAAAATTACTTACATGGAATCATTATCAAGGTATATCACCTATCCCTCTACAATTATTGGTTTCAAGTAATTGTTTTCTTTGCAAACTAAACCTAATAATTAGATTTCATTCTAATTCACACAACAATCTTTTTCAATTGTACTTACCCTTCCACAAATGAAAGCATATACTATAGTAATGGAACTTACCTGTTTCCAAGCAGTTAATCAGATATTTAACTTAATCTTGAAACGTGATATTAATACCCTCTGCAGCAAGTGCAGTCAACATAAATATGTTATGAACCTCATCAAGCATCTCAAAATCAATATCAATAAAAAGAATAAAAATAAAAGAAATAACATAATGCTACTTAAGTGCAGAATCATACACAATGAGCGATCTTCAAGCGATGTATATGTAGCAGGTTTTGCAAATGCGGAAGGTTGACAGGTCTAGGTGCAAGAGGGCCATTTGTACTTGTGTGTTATGTGAGTAAAGTCTTTATGTCTGGGTTTGGCCTTGGATTCTTACAAAGCCGATGCTGCTAATTCAAGCTGCATGAACTAATCCTTAGAAATCAATTTTAAGCAAAAAATAATACATACAGGTATGGAAGTAATATTTGCCTTGTTATTCTCTACTGGAAACTATCACATCAACTTCACCTTTGGCTAGTCAAAGTCCTTACTCTTGAAGAATTCTAATTAGGGAAGGCAAGCTGATCACAAAAAAGTGGGTTTTCTTCTAACATTATATCGTGAGCAGTTTTTGTAACCCCATATTTAAATAGCTGCTCATTTTCCCTGCATTCAGCCATTCAGATAGGAAAAACACATATATTTATAAATGAAAATATTCAATCATTCATTCTTGTTTGGCTGACATGAGAGACAGATTTTCTCATTCAAAGTCAACACTTGAACCAAGCTCAACTGAACGAAACTTTCCATAATTTTTTTCCCTTATAAAGAAATTTTTTAAAACTTGAGTACTAAGTTCCCCAAATACAAAGAGATCATTTAGGCATATATCTTGACAAATGATAGTCTACAAACTAAGTTAATTCATGTAATGAAATAGAAATCCCATCTTAGTATAGGTACACAAACACACACTGGAAAAGTCAAAGTAGAGTCTCTAGTTGAACAGACCTTACATAGCAATTTCTTCAAACGTTCATCCAGTGGCATCGAACCAATTCTTCAGCAGGGAAGCAGATAAAAGTTGACTTGATGCATACACAAACATGTCGAGTTGGCACAAAACAGAACTCATTTCATAGTCAATTCCACGCAAACAAATATATTCTAGTCTATGTTTCTTTTCATTTACATCCTTTATAAAACCTCTTCAAAATTTTGAACAAAATCAAAGTCAATCAAATTGCAAACCCTATAGCAGCACTGCATTATTAGAAAGAATGATATTGTCTTCATAAAGTTTATAGCTATACAGAAGAACATTAAGAAAATTGATGTATTAAAAAATTGACTGTGACAAAACTACAAAGTAAGAAAGATTGACCTGAACTGCTTTCTAATGCAAAATCGCATCATTATGTAAACTAAGCATCTCAGCCACCTGCAAGAAAACAAAGATTAAAGAAATAGTAAGATGTTTGGTGATCTATAACATTTGAAGGTAAGACTATGAAGAAAACATTCTTAAGGTTCAGAACAATTTCAATAATATGAAATCTAAAACAGTACATGTACCCATGAAACAGGATATCTTGAATGATCCAAATCTGATTTCTATCTTGGCCCATATTACATGTTCTTCTTACACATTCATTCTTGCAACCAAGAATCAAAATTTTAAAAAGAAAAAAAAAGATAAATTGGATTAAGTTACCAAAACTTGTTCTCATGATGATGATCACAAATGAAGGGCTTGTTTCCTATAACTTCCGTTCCATTTCATTTCTACAGCTTGTTTTCCAGCAAGTAAAATGTCAAAAATCAGAAAATTTAACTAAGACGCATATTATATGTTAACCTTAATTGAAGAAGTCAATTGATGGATGTATCTAGTTCCTACAAAAGCAGATATGAATGACATTAAATTTCAAGACAAATATCCACTTCCCAAGTCAACAATGAGGAAGCAAAAACTGAAAATAATAATGGAGAATATCAGTTCATGATCAAATAGCCACAACTATTAGACAAATTTGACCATGAACACAATATTATTTATAGTGTATTCCTGTAAATGAGAAAGAGAGTCATCAAAGAGTGCGATTGAACCTAAAACCCAACCATGGAGAACTAAACCTAAGAATCTTGTGCATGTCTCCCCAACCACTTTCACATACTCATTTATAATTAATCTCTCAAAAGAATAGATTACTCTTGCCAGAAAAATAAATACATTAGGTAATGAAGTATTTCATAGGAAGAATCTTTAAATGCAATTTTCAAAAACTCATTGCAAAAAAATAGGCCTAAATCATACATGGATTCACTTCCAATATTTGAAGAAGCTAAAATATATCTTAAATAAGATCATAAACTACAACCTGGAGGAATTTTTAAACACTGGCCATAGTGCCAACAATAAGTGATCTGCAAAATCTTAGCTTACATGCCTTCATCAAGAAATCATGGCTTACATTTTGAAAGTACAATTATGTATTAAATCTTCAATGCATAAAAAGTTGATGCTCATTATCATCAATGTAAAAGGAGCTTACCGAATCATAAAGAAGAGGCAACCAAAAGCGTTGAGGTGTAGGAAGGGTTTTTCATAAGCTGCAATTTGAAAAGAAAAATTACAGAACAAACTTGCTCTTGTTATGATCGTGATTATGATGATAAATTGCCATAAAATGATAAAATCCATGGTCAGGAGTACCCAGGTGTCAATTAACAGATATAAGAAGGCCTCTACATATGGCCAGACTTCTATCTGCAAAATTTTTTTTGGCACAAAGACTTCTATTTACTTTAAGTGTGCTGATATTTGAGAAAATGTCTCAACAATATGACTAAAATAACATATAATAATCCAAATATGTACCGATATATGAGATTCCTGTCGAAACGTCCGGGTCCGGGGGATCCTGCCGAAACGACTTTGGAAAAAAGAAGTCGCCACTAATCTTTTTTGCCTAGGTGTGATTAGCCACCTACATCTATTAGACCTAATGGACCATGCTTGACGACGGACACACTAAGTCTAATTCTACGGTCTACGAACCAGAACCCGAGTTCGGGAGTCGGTTACGTGTGGGGAAAGATTAGCACCCCCACAACGCCCGTCAAACGACGGTACCTCTAGTCTAATCTAAATCTATCAGGTTTAATCTTTATGGTTGCTTTTATCTTTAATAATTAAGAAAGGGTTATAAAAGAAAATAAAATCATTTTTCAAACCAAATGTCGAGGACACGAAGAATGTGATCGAACTACCGTCGATCAATTCTGTTTCGATTCTCTTTCACTGTTTGTTCTCTTGTTGATCCCTTTCTTTTCGAAAAGGAAATTTTGAAAATGCTGTGACAAATCCTTTTATTCATTTTTTTGTTTTTTAAAGTCCTTTATTTGCTTTGAAAAATTTCCATTTTAGTCTTCCTAAATGGTGGGAAAATCTTCTTATTTATTTTGGAAAATCTTTTTTTTCCATCTTTTATTGATCTTCTCACTAAGTCTGGTTTGAATTTGAAAACCACTGTTTAAGTCTTGAAAACTCTTGATTACCCATTTTTTAATTTTTGCAAACTGAATAAAAGAACATGGATTTTTGAAAACATTTTTGAAAACCTCTTTTTATTACATCTTTTAATTTTCTGATTTTTTCCATTTTTTCCATTTTTTCTTTTCCTTCTTCTTTTTTTGCTTTTCTTCAAATCTTAACCTAAATATTAACTAATGCATGTATGAAATGATGAATGTAAGATCCGATTTTATTAGTTGATTAATAAAAGGAGTTTACTTGAATTGACCTTCACGAACCTAGCCCGGCCCTCCAGGGATATTCATGAAAGCCAATCAATCTCGGGGCGAAATCCCGAGAGGTCGTGCCCTCGCACCTTTACTCGAGACTTGCCCGTCATAGCTGAAAACACCCCTTTATTAATCGAGACAGATAATGGTGGCATGAAATGCAAACAGTCATAATTAATTGCAATTAAACATGATATGCATGTGATTACAGTCTACTTTGCTTCTACTGCATTACTAAATTATTACAGATCCCAAATGAAAAATAAATAAATGAAAAGCTATGGGCCAAACTTGGACAATTCCGGAGACTTCTGCACACTAAACAAAACGATTAGCAATATTCAGGGGCACAAAACACAAATTGAAAAACCGAAAACACGGAACAAACACTCAATTACACAATCTTAACATAAGCTTCTAAAATAAAGAACAAAATTAAACAAACTGGACATGATAAAATTAAATCTATTCCTTAATTGACTTAAACCCTAAAGAAACCTAACCTCTAACCAAAGACTTAATTTTTTAAGTAAATACTAATCCAAATTAATTCATCAACTCTATTCCAAGTCACTTCCAATTTAAAAGGTCAAATCCTTTATCTCAAAGATGCATTTTTAAACTAAAATTAGCTCAAAAATGACTTTTAAACTTCCAAGCTAATTTTAATTCAAAAATTTAAATTTTAAACTAAAGTTTTGATTTCTCCAATTAAAAGAGTCTCTAAGTGGGATCAATGAATCATCTTGAATTAGTATGACCTTAAAAAAATCAAGCCATTAAACCCAAACTTTAATTTCTAAATTAATTTTAACACAAAAGCTTAGACTTTAATAATCATTAATCATTTGCGACTAAAGATTTCATCTTTAAGCTAACTAATACTCAAACCCTAGGATCCATTGATTTATCAACAAAGATTAACAAATATATTAATATAAACCATTTATTTAAACAAAAATATAACCTTTAAACTAAAAGACTCATTTTTAAATTACTTCATAACCAAAAACTTAGACTTTAATCTTAAACTTAACAAAAGACATGATTATTTAACGATTACTTAAGATTTATTATGAAAATTTAAGGAGAGTTAAGGTTTTTACTTAATATTTAACATGGAAAAGCTTATTTAAAACTAAAAATGACTTAAATTTATCTACTTTATCGTAAAAACAACACCACCAGGTCTTAAATTGAAACGAGTCAACATAAACAGGCCTTAAATTGAATGAGATGGCAACTACAAGTCCTAAATCGCATAAATCATGCTGAAAATGGGCTAATTTGAAGAGAAAGGGAAGTTACCTGTACCAAAACGACGTCGTTCGCCTGATTCTCCTTTAAACCGAACTCTCCTTCTTCTTCCTTATTTTCTTTTCTTCTCACGAGCTTCTCTCTTCTCAATCCCTAATTATCTGCTGCTACCCCTTTGATTTCCATGGCGTTCTCAATTGGTTATAGCCTTTAATACTTTAAAAAGATGTTCCACTCTTCTCTTGCTTCACCGAGCACTGAACCATCGTTCGGATCCGAAGCAAAAGGGCGACTTTGAAGTTGAGATTCGGGTCAAGATAGCCCTGGTTCGACACCCAATTATACCATTATTCTCTACTCGATGTCTCCTTCAAACCCCATGGATCAATTTCTTGGTAAGCTTCTTGTAATCTCCGATCCCCAATTTTGAAACCCTAGAAATCTTAAGCTTATTTCCCTTTCTCACTCTAGAATCTCTACTTTTAGTGTTGCTCTTCTATCAGTAAAAAATGAGGTGTCTTTCGGTGTGATTCTGCAGGAAAAAGGAATTCCTTGAAGGAGAAAGAGGATCCACCCGAATGAAAAGAGAGAGAGGTCGAAGAGAGAGTGATGAGAGTTCCTTTTTTTTTTTTTTTTTTTGTGTGGGAGTGTTCTTGAGAGGTCTTAAAAGAGAAAAGATCAGTATCGATGGAGCGAGAGACTGAAGAGAGAGTGAATGAAAAGTTCCCAGAGAGGATTAATCCAGAGGAAGATCCATAATATTCAGAGAGGGAGGAGTCACGAGAGAGAGTCCGAGTTTTTCCAAGAGGGATTGAAGAAGGTTTCTCCTTGAAGAGAGAGGATCCACCCGTCTGTTAAGTGAGAGAGATCGATTGAAGAGAGAAGTGAGCGTGAATTTTTTTTGTCCCTTCTTCCAAGAGAGAAGCTGTGAATTTGTTGATAAGAGAGAGCCTAACCGAATCCATTCAGTCCTTCTTCAAGAGATAAGAATCCCCAACTACTCTTGGCCACCTGGAATTTCTATTTTTTTTTCCTTTTTTCTCTTTTTCCTCTCTAACCGATTCATCTCTCCTTCGCAGGTTTTTGGTTGCCGAGAATTTGGGGAATCCAGGTGGGAATGGTGAGCTGGCCAGGTAAAAATTTCTCTCCGACTGAGGATTAGGTTAACCGATTGAATTGAATACTTTGCTGTTTTGAGTGTGGTGAACCCTTTGTTTGATTTTGATTTTGATCCCTGTTGAATGGTGATTTGATGATCTTCCGTTTGTACCTTAGCCCTTGACACTGAACTTGTTTGACCTTTTGATTTGCTTCATTTGGTTCCACTGCACACACTCACATTGCATTGTAGCAAAATTAGGTGTGCTTGACTAGCCATTTTCTTTTGTAACTGGATTGATTCTCTTAGCAGCTGTCACACTCATTTTAATTCAGTGTCTTGAGTGCATTAGGCTTCCATGTGCAACTGCTTTGTTCTCTTGTAGTTAATTTTGATCATCTTGTCATGGATTGATCCTGCATTTTGACCTTTGGATTTGTTGAATAACCATTTGATGACAAGCATGAGTATGACTTTGCTTTGCTCCTGTGCATATTGGTCTTGTCCCTCTGGTTTCCATTCACTTTGCCTATTACCTGTGAGAATAAAAAAACTACTACTACAGACTATGTTCACCTAAAAAAATGTTAGTACCAAAAGACAAAATAGAAAGTAAAAGTGCTATCTGCTTATTAAATGAAATGCTTTGTACCTATATGACTACTATGTGGCTACATGATATGATATGAATGCTAAAATGCAATGTTGTCATGCGATTTGAAAAATAACTAAATGGTCTTGTGACTTTGGCCTTCTATGACGTGGTATTTGCTAAATGCAGGCCTTCAAGGGATCCAACAGAGGATGATTCGTGTAGGAAGACCTCTCGTCTTATCATCATGTCTTTTGTCTCATTGTTCTTTTTGCTCTTTTTTTTTACTTCCCCTTTTCATATATCTGTATCCCATTATTATTTCTCTTGAGACTTTGTAAAGTTGTGTAATTTTGTAAGCTTACCTTTCCAAAGAAATGTGAGGTCCCCTTTTACGAGTATGAGAATCGTAGGACCAATCCCTTTATAACTCTGCCAACAAGAAGGTTCAATGTCCATGCATGCGACTATGAGAATGTATATATGCAGCATAGCTAACAAACATAATCAACGCGGGAAATGAACATGGTTAATGGAAAATGAACATGAAGGATACGCTTAAAAATGAATATGAGTATGTCAATTTGAAACTAGACTAAATATTAAAAAGGGCTTAAACTATATGACTAAATTACAATAATACTAAATTACTAAATGAAAATATGTAAAAATGACAAAGGTGCATGTCAACAAATGTAATCTAGATGAATTAGATAATCTAAATTAGAAGTGGACTTTAAAATGACCAAAATACCCTAAATGTGCAAATGACCAAAATGCCCTTAGTGCAAAAAAATGACCAAAATACCCCTATGTGACCCTGATAGCTAATTAAGAAATAAATTGATTTAAATTGAAGGATATAGGACAAAAAGGGTGTCTATAATTCCACAGGTAGCCGAGTAGCATCTGTAGTTTTTCCATCATGAATCTGCTGAAGCAATTTCTTGAAATCTCTATACCTATGATGCATCAAACGTTAGGTTGGCTTAACATTTTTTTAGTGACAAATTATGGTAGTATCCTCTATAATATACATGATTGAACAGTCAGCAATGACAGGTCACATGATCTCCTACTTGTACAGAAACTCCAGTCCACCAGCAGTCTTAGATTCAAAACCCAATCTTAAATCATGCAGTTGCCTGTTCATAAGGATTTGAACTCTCAGCATTTAGTGCATGGTCTATTAATGGATGATGTGACACCTAAAATTACCCCACTCCAGGTTGATAACCTTCAGCCAAATATTAATAGAAACTTCAGTATTCATCCTAGAGCCAATCAACCAGCTGAGTTTCAAATACATAGATAGCCGCATTGATTGACAATTGCAACATCAAGGAAGAAAGAAAAAATGTCTCAAGACTATAGATAGAGCAATTAAAGAACCCAAAAGAACAATATAAAACCATAAAGAGGAAGAAAACTTACAGAGGAGATTCGAGCATATGTGCTGCACAAATTCGAAAATACCTAAAAAAGAATCATAAACACAAAAAAAAAACTAATTTTTTATGCATCAGTTTCAATTGCTTTTGATAGTAAAAATTAGCAAATAGAGAACTAACAATAATACCAATTGGCAGAGCTTTTTTTAATCTGTTAAATGATGGCTAATAACTAAGAAATTTGCAACATTAATATGTAAAAAGAAAAAAAAATAGAGATTGCATGTATAATGTTAGAATTCCTCTCACCTTTGAAACAAAGCAAAGTACCCATCAATTTTCCGCCATTAATATTGCTTAAAGCTACCAACCGATTAACCAAAACATGAAACTGAAAGACCCAAATTCATAATTCCCAGAATCAATCGCCTGAAAAAGAATATAATTCCCAAAAAATCTTAAAACAAAGAGTAGTAAGAGTAGAAATAACCATCACTTGATTAGCAGTAGCACTCCCAACATCAAACTTGAAGAATCGAACCTGAAGAACGTTGGAAACATTAAATTAGGACAGAGAAGAACCAAAATCAAACGGGAAGAAAAATCGGAAAAATCACCTGTTTGTTGAGGGAATCACTGTGGTTCTGTGTTTTTTTTTTCTTTTGTATCTTCAAAACGGGGAAAAAAGAAGAAGTTGCGAGCAGAAGCTTTAAAGAAGGAAAGTGAGGGAGATGAAGAAGCCGGGAGGAAGGGGAAGAAGAGAGAGGAGAGGGACGAGAGACGGGGAGAGAGAGCGCCTGAGCAGAGAAGAAAAAAAGGAGAAAATGAGAGATGGAGACGCGGGAAAGAGAGAAGAGAAGAGTGGAATTCTCTAGAATTCCATGTGTTAGATTATTATTGGCCATAAAAATTTTAAATGACTATTATGACCTCAACTTGTGGCTTTAAATGACTAAAATATCCCTGATTAACAGTGCAAGATAGGGACAATATTTCACTTAAACTCAGTTAACCCCGGTTTTTCGATATTTCATCAAGACATTAACAGGTGGTTTAATATCAAATTTACCAAAATTTTATAACTATATATATATATATACTAGTTTTAGCTTTAACGTGCGTTGCACATAGCGCAACGTGTTTAAATAAAATATTCATATGAAATTATGATAACCTCTCTATTAAAATTTCATAGGAAGGTTATCAAAAATTCATAATGGGATCATAAAAAATTTTTGATCTACATACTATGAAATTTTGAAAACTAAACTATGAAATTTTGATAACCTTCATATGAAATTTTGATTACTCCATAATAAAAGTTTAATAACCTTCCTAATTTGGTAACCATACTATGAAATTTTGATAACCTCCCCAGAAATACCACTATGAAATTTTTGCAATCACATTTTGAAATTTTGATAACCTCTTTATGAAATTTTGATAACCTCGTTATAAAATTTTGTTGACCCCTCCCAATTCGTTAATATGGAAGCCCAAAGAAGGAGTTCAAGTCCAATCCGTAATTATGATGCAATAATGATTCAGTCATGATGCAGCATTGTTAAATCCTATTGAAAGGAGAACTTCACAAGAGCAGTTTTGGAAGAAAATTCATAATTTTTGATCCAGAACTCAAAAAAATGCAAATGAGGTATTGTTGGAAGAGGATTCCGAGATCTACAACTTTTATGTTTATCTCACGACCTAATTCTGCCGTTTCGGTGGACGATTTTGCCCTTGTAATTTCTGGATAGAATTGATCTTCTCCTAAACCGACTTGGAGAATGTTTTGAACAAAAATTCTGATGCTAAAGATGATGTGGGGCATCCTTATTGGCCACGTTGGATCCTAATTAATGAGGATAATATAAATTTATATATTATTTTAATAGTAAAATAATTAAATTATTATTTAATAATGGCAATTTAGAAATATATTTGAAAAAAAATGGTACAATAGGAAAACGTAAAGTTTCCCCTTATTTGTACTTTTATATCTAGTATATAGATAGTTATAAAGTCATGACCTAATAAGATATAGAATCTGAATATTCAAACTAATTGCCACCAAAACAAACAAAAAAAGGCCCTATGTAGGAATGAGAAATTGGACCATCCAAAGCAAAGGTCCATTGCACATTTGCTTCAGATTATCTGAAACCCAAATAGGACGTTGGAGACAAAGACAAAAAAAAATTAAATACAATGATTGGAAACAAAGACAAAAGGAAAAATTAAATAGGATGTTGGAAACAAAAAGGCAAATTGACTTTCTTATAATTTAATATACGTATTATATAATTAATAATGGAATCATTTATGATTAAAAAAATAATGGAATAATTAAAATATTATTTAGTAATGATAATTTAGAAATATGTTTTAAAAAAAATACAATTGGAAATATATTTTAAAAATAAGGGTAAGGGTACAATCGGAAAATATAAAGTTTCCCCTTATTCGTACTTTTATATATAGTATAGATATAGATATAGGAACTCATGGAAAGAGATATGCACAAATATATAAGAAATAATCAAGTAATACTTACAATGCCAAAAATGTCGTAGAAAATTCCCTATTCAAGTAATGATTTTTTAAACATGAATATTATTTTTCTAGATGATTTTTTTAGGAAAGTTCTAGATAATATATTTATGCTTAGTTAATTTCAAATTTCAGAACTTAACCTATTTTTATTTTATATTCCAATTTTTTTATTTGCCTCCCTTTTATTCGATTAATAATTATAATGGTTTTAATTTTTGCAATTTAATTTTTTGAAAGAGATTCTTTAGTAATAATTTTTAAAACATGAATATTATCTTTCTAGATGATCTTTTTAGGGAAAATTCTAGATAATATATTTATTCCTAGTCAATACTCCATTTCAAATTTCAAAATTTAAAAATTTTAAATAAAATATGAAAATGTGGCATGAATCCTGCATGGCGTGAGAAGAGCACATTCACATAGGATGCCACCTCAACATTCTCTCTCATGCTTCATACG
>AWWV01008036.1:0-13685 GCA_001974805.1 Corchorus capsularis
GCTTCCATTTTTTTAATCATATAATCTATTGCTTGCCTTCCACAAATACCAAGTGTTTTAGGAGATTGACATGATAAATTAAAGGGTAAAAGTACAAATTGGTCCCTCAAGTGGTGCGAGTATAACAAATTGGTCCCTCAAGCGAAAAAATATGTAATTTAGTCCTTCAAGTGGAGTTAACCGAGCAATCAAGTCCTTTTCGTTAGTCTCCGTCGAAGGCTCCGTTAATTCGTCTGATGTGACAGTGACGCCGTCGAATCTACTGACGTGTCATTTTTTCAGAATAAAAAATTTAAAAAAAAACAAACGAAAAACGTAAAAAAGTGGGGGCTTTATTTCCCACGTCATTTTTAGTTCTTTCTTCATCTTCCTTTTCCTTTCTCTTCTCTTTTCTTCTTGCGACTGAAACCAGCAGCCTTCCCCGTCAATCCCTTTGCTTAATCTCACCCAAGAAGCCTCCTTTTCACCGCAATAACCTCAGATTCGAAATCCCCACCCCTTAAAACCTAAAAGCCCTCAAGCAATTCGAAGAAAAATGTTTGTTTTGGGTTTCGGCAATGAAGGACAGAAGGTGCGATGAAGGTATTTAGGCAAGGGTTTTCAAGAATGAAAAAAAATAAGGTTCGATCATGGGTGGTGCTCGAGCAAAAGGGTTCACTCTTTCAAGGCAGGTCTTTGCTTTCCATCGTTTCCCCTTAAATCTTACTCCACCCGACACCCTAAACTGACCCAAGATATCTGAATCCCGGCGGCCATGATTCTGACTTAAAATGACCTCCTCGCTCTACAATCCCAAACCCCTAAGTCAATTTCACCAAAAAACTTCAGAGATCGGACTCTCGCGGCTGTTGTTTTGGTTCACGCTTCCTTTCGGAGGACTGATGATTTGTATGATGAAGAATCTGCTGGTTTGATGGCTCCTACTTCATCTTCTTCTTAATTTTGGATCTTTTTTCTGCTTGGGGGTTCAATTTGAGTCATTTGTTATGTGTATGATCTCAATTTTTTTGTTGGTTTGTTTACAGGAGTTATGAGTTAAATTTGGGGGTGTTTGATTTTGTTGGTTTATGCCAAAGATTAATACCGGCCAAAGTAATATCTGTTTGTAGATTATAAAATAAGATATATTCATAAGATATTGGAGTTTTGATTTTCTTGTTGTTCTTGTTTTTCATGATTTTCTGGGTTTGGGAGCTAATTTTGATTCATTTTGTTTAGTTACTAAGTTTGAATTTGGGTTTGTTATGAGGTGGAATGTGAGAGTGAGGATCATGTCCTGTTAACATTTAGGTGATTCAAAATGTTCATCTTTTATTATTATTATTAAAACAAATATGTGTTTGATCCATTTTTGTAGAAAATTCTGGAACATATGTGTTTTTTAAGGATAAAATTGATAATTTTTGTTTTCGTTTAAGATTTTTTTTTTCAAAATTTTTATATTTTTTTAATCAAAAATAGAAATTAGTTTTTTTATTCTGAAAAAATAACGTGGCAGATGACATGTTAGCAGATTTGACGGCGTCACTACCACGTCAGACGAATTAACGGAGCCTTCGACGGAGACTAACGAAAAGGACTTGATAGCTCGGTTAACTCCACTTGAGGGACTAAATTACATATTTTTTCGCTTGAGGGACCAATTTGCTATACTCGCACCACTTGAGGGACTAATTTTGTACTTTTACCTAAATTAAAGCAACGTGCATGTGCTAAGGAACCTTTTCTTCAGGGGATATATGCTTCTTTTACCAACAGATTTGCTTTCACTAAAGCGCAAATTATAGACTGATAATGTCAGAAAAGAATAAGTTTTCTACTCCCAAGTCCCAATTAGTGCCAACAATATGTATCTCCAGCTTCTCATCAACAAGCATCCATGCCCCCTGGACATGATTCACATGCATCTTGTATTTTTTGTGCATTTCCATTTCACTTTTGTTCAACTAATTATAATGTAAAGAGAAACCGCACATGTCCAAAATTGGGTTTAAATCTCGTTTATTTACCAAATAATCACTATCATTAACACATAAAATTCAACTAATTTTTTATATAAGGATTAATTTATAACCTTTAAGAAAATGCTCGATTTAGGGTCTCATCTCTCAATTTAGTTGAATCAAGGCATAATGTTCTAATTTAAGTTAAAATACCGTTTAAAAATTGACACGTGCCGCTAAGAACTGTGTTTTATTTCTTGTTAGCCCCTTATTTGAGTTAAAATTGAAATGTCGGGTCCTGATTTGATCAAATTGAAATGATGGATCCTAAATCGAGTATTTCTATAAAGGTTAAACTCTTATTTGAATATATTTAACCTAAACATTCTAATAAGTTATAAGCGTTTGACATGTTGTTAGAGTATTGGACTATGTTTCCAAAGCCTAGGTTCAAATCAAAAATGATAATTTTGTAAATTTGAAGGGAAATGGAATAAAACTTCTCAAGACTAAATAGCCCTTTTGCCCCTTGAACTTTGCGAATTTCAGCCAGTTTGCCCCCTGAACTAATAATTGTGCCACATTATCCCTTTAATTTTCAAAATCACGTCAAATTACCCTTACCGTCAACACCGTTAGTCACGTGACGGCACGTGACTAACGGTTCCGTCAACCTCGCTGACCTGAATTTTTCTGGCTGACGTGGAACTTTTTAAGTGGGCATATGGGGCCTAAGGGAAAAACCAGCCAAAAATAAATTTAAAAAATGAAGAATAAAAAACAAATATAAATAGATATTTTTATGTAAAGGAAAAACGGTAGGGTTTTTCTTTCTTTAACTTTCTCTTTTAATTTTTTCTTCCATCTTCTTTCTTTGTTCTTCCTCGTCTCCTTCAATCTTCTACCGAGTTTGGACTCGAAAGCAGATTAACAAAGAGGCAAGGAAAAGCCTTCATCTACCGCATCAACAGGTAATCCCGCGCCTTGAAGCAGTTCAAGAAGAAAGGGAATCCATCTCCATCTGTCAAAGCTTTATCGATCGCTCAAAAGAAATTCCAAGACCTTGTCTTTGTTTTTCACAGCTCTTGCTTTCTTGTTTTTCAAGGCCTTGTCTTTGTTTTTTCACAGCTCTTGTTTTTCACATGTGTGGATTTAATTTATGGGCTGAATCTGGTGCTTTAATTTTGTTGAATTTGGTGTTGCAATTTTTTTGTCTTCATTGATTCCTTTCTCTTCATCATCTCTTTGTCTCAACGAATCAAAGGAGAAGGGTTGGCTTCGGTAATTGTTTTGGAGCTTTGGCGGTGGGGATCGACAGTGATGACCGGGGATTTAAAAGTTAGAGCTTTAGTGGTGTTGGGTTCCATCAAATCTAGGTGTTTGAAGAAGGATATAAGAGATTTTAGGGTCAGATCTACGTTGGGGAAAGAAAAAATAAAGCATTTGGGGGCTGTTTTAGGATGTCTTTCCCTCTTAATATATGCTCTTTTATTCGAGTGAAATGAAATTTGTTTTGGTTGTTACAAGCGACTGGTCGGAATTCTTGAACACTGCAACCGATGTTGTAATTAAGAACTTGATTGAGGTTGAAGATGGGAATTCCAGCAAGAAGAATTCATATGTTGTGCTGCGTTCTGCCTCCTAAAATCAACAATTCTTTTTCTTTTCATTATTTTTTTATCAATTCAATCATTTTTTGGTCTAGGAGTAAACCAAGTTTACTTCCTAAACATTTTGGTATGGAGATCATCACCGAATAAGTTGCAAAATTTTGTAAAATTCAATACTTTTTCATTTTTTTATTAATTTTTTTTATCTTTCCCACCATTAACAATACAATAATATAGGATGATACAGTTGTTTCTTCATTCTGGTTTGATTGATGGTTTGGGAGATGGAAGGAGATGAAGAAGAAGAAGGAAAGGGAAGAAAAAAGAAAAAGATATTAAAGATGAAAATTAATTTCTTTTTTCGTTAATTTTTTAAAAGTTCGGTATCTATTTTTCCACCTATTATGGGTCCCGCTGATGTGTATTTTCCACGTCAGCAAAAATAGTCATGTCAGCATATAACAGGAGAGATGACGGAGCCGTTAGTCACGTGATGACACGTGACTAACGTTGTTGACGGTAATGAGCAATTTAGCCTAATTTTGAAAATTAAAGAGCAATGTGATACAATTATTAGTTCAGGATGCAAATTGGCTGAAATTTACAAAGTTCAGGGGACAAAGGGGCTATTTAGTCAACTTCTCAAGTAATGTGATTAAAAGTAAAGTAGATTATAATCCATGAGACATTTGTCGTAAGACATGGGCGCAGAAAGCTCACTTGCTCCAAACCAAAACACATTTGGTCCCTTTTAGAATTTTCAGGTCTAACTTACTCTTTAGTCAAAAGAAAAGTAGGGAGAAGCTAAAGACTAAAGAGTGTGGGAGAGATTTGGAGCTTTTTAAAACTTTTTAATTTGATTTGCTTAATAGGGTTTAAGTTCAATTAGGATCATCTTAAAAAGGGTGCTTTTTAGGATCTCATTAGGATGGTGTCACCTAATTAAATTTGAATCATCATTAAATCCTAGTTTACATCATACCACACCTAATTAAGTTTTTATTAATTACCTTGACATAATTTTAACCTTAGTTAAAACTGAATAATTTTATTAATAAATTTTATTTTTAACTTCTTTTTTTTTACTTGCAACGTGATTTTTTTTAAATAAATTCCGTTTTTTCCTTAATAACGTGAATTTTTTTGGGATGTAAACACATTTTTGTTTCTTTACTAGTGGCAAATTAATGTAATTAGTTTAGAAAAAAATTCAAATATTAATTAATTTAATTGGTCATCATAATTTGATTCTTTTTATTAATAAATATTAATTAAAAAATTCAAAGTCTTAAGAGATATAAATGGGTGTGGATGATTTCAACTAAAAAAATGGTTAATGGTAATTTTCAAAAATAATCATAGATAATAAAATTTACTCTTAAAGTATATTCTTAAGTCTTAAACGATAGAAAAAATATTTTAACTAAATAAATCAAATTTTAACTAGAACTAGAATCAATGGATAATTAATGCAATTAATGATATGCAATTAATAAGAGTTTATATGGTGAATGAGGGTGTAAAATATATCTTGGTGGTGATTCAAAATTGATTAGGTGGCATCATCCTAATGGGATCCTAAAAAGCACCCTTTTTAGAATGATCCTAATAGAATTTAAACCCTTTGGTTTATAAAAAAAAAAAGGTTTGATTGGCTACGTACGTCATGGATTTAGGAGGAGATTCTAGCAATAATTGAGCAAAACATAGTCTAAAATCCAATGCTTATTGGGTTTCTCACTTCTAAATCTAACTGATAACTACCATTATTCCTTCTTTAATCAAAGAGTATAGTACTACTATAAAAGAATGATGACTTCATCACCATTTTTAACTTCCTCTCAAACCAGTCCCTCTCCCGCCAATTTCCTTCTAAACATTTATGGGTTAACATTTGAAATTGAAAACTCAATTTAAAAACAAAATCTCAATTTTTTTTTAAATGCTTGGGGTTGGATTTGAAATTAAATTGCAATATGATTTTTTACTATATATTTCAAGAGTGAGAGAAATAAGCGTTAAATGTAGAACTTGCAAAAAAAAAAGTTAATTAATTATCGGAGGTTTGAAATTCAAGTACTATATTGAAAAGACTTCTCTCTCCTTATACAGTCTTTGACAGGGGTCGGAGAAGTCTTGTAAGGACATGAATTTGAAGCATGCCCTCCCCCTCCCCTTATAAAAAAATCTATATTCAAATACTATTTTTTCTTCTCCATTATAAGATGACAATTAAGTTGATAATAATATGGGTGATTATATGATACATCGGCGGTGTAAATTTTGGACTCCACAAGCAGCTTGTGGAGTTGACACATGTGCCTTTTTTGAATTAATTAAGTTTTAAATATTTCAATCTAGTCCCTAAGGGACACATGTCACCCTTTAGGACCCGCTTGTGTAATTTTCTAAACTCCACCGCCGGTGTATTGTATAATTTGCCTAATAATATTGGCGTTAGAATAGATTAGATGATTACTTTGTCTCTCCAATATATATATTTTTGTACACTTTCATCATTTATGTACTTGATTTGGGTATAAATCTTAGGGCAGAGCATTCGTCGATTATAAACAAAATAATCAGTCGGAATGCCTTTTGAAACAAAAAAGGTTGGAACTAACATGTTGAGGCAGTTTCTTGGTCCTAGCGGTTATTTTCGATTATAATGGTAGATTTTATGTTGTAATTAAAATCGGTCATCGGATTTGAAAATTTAGAACTAAAATTGATTGATAATCGACTGATTCAAATGCATATCAACAAATTTTTCCAACACAACTATCATGCTTTATCTTCTTGTGCTTTAATTTGATCCTTTGTTTACATGAGAAGCTCACCCTTCTAAGTTATTTGCCAATCAATTCAACTCTGTTTATTTTACTTCTTTCTACTTCCAGCTCCCACTTTCATCTTTCCTTCAACCTCGTCACACTTCAGGCTAGATGGCTCCAAAAGCAGGTCAACTTCATATGGCATTCTTCCCACAACTAAGCCATGGACACATGATCCCAACAATGGACATGACCAAATAGTTCGCAAGGCTTGGAGTGAAGGCGACTGTTATTTTTACTCCCTGTCAATGCTTCTTTCTTTGCCAAAACAATACAAAGAGAAAAAGAATTGAACCTTGAAATCAGTAGTCACTAAATTGTGTCAACTGATCATGACCGACCGAAGCAACGCTAGTCGGTGGCAAGTAGTTACAATACTTAGTCAGTCGGCCATCGATTTCCGAATTCTCAAAACCGGTTTTGTTAAAATTTGCAATTCTCTCAACAAAATCGACCAAAACTACCTGATGCTTTGCACTAATAAATCTCATTATCATGTAATGTTCAAATAAGGGTCAAACGTTTAAGAAAATGCTCAATTTAGAGCATACGGTTAAAAAAAAGCTCAAACTAGGGTCTAACATTGTAAAATTTACTGAATTAAGGGTGTCCCATCAACATTAGACTCTGATATGAGCTCTTAATTGAGCCTATGAAATTGAAGACATACCCTAATTGGATCAATTTTGTAATGTTAGGCCATGATTTGAGCTTTTTTAACGATAGACTCTAATTTGAGCATAATCATAAACGTTGGGCCCTAAATTAACAAATACCCAAAATACTTGTTATATTACGCGTTCAATTGTCATAAAAATGCTTGGGGAGTAAGGAGTGGTATTTTCAAACTTATCTTATGTTCTTCTATGTTTTTTGGTACATTGAAAGGTTATGATTTGGAGAAATTGTCTAAGCTATGTTTTCACATATTTCTCTTCGTAACCCCACAAAAAAAATCATATGAATTTAAAATTTCACTTTAACTTAAATAAAATTATTTCTCGTCGGGTCACTATTTCTAACTCATAATTAACTCGACATGAAATGAGAATCATGTTAAAAATGGGTATTCAATAGCCAATGAGCAAGGGGATGTTGAGTCGTTCACCGCATCCGCACGTGAGCACATAGACCATAGCAAAAAAAGTGGTCCATTGAAATGATTTGGATTCATGGAGTGGTGAATGGGCAAAAAAACCAATGGGTACAATTTCTTGAATGCTCCACATGGGGCCGTGGGGAAAGAATCCCCAAATTGATTTACATTTCCCCCCAACTTTGCAAGATTTAGCGATAATATAAGAAGTAACATTGACTACAAGCAAAAGCCAGTTCTACACTCCAAGTCCCCACAAATACACATGACATTACATGATTAACAAAATCCAATATAAAACATGTCATAAAGAATTAACAAATGTATAGTAATCTAGATAATTTGAGGAAAGAAAAAGGGATAAAATAGTAACTATTTAATATGGCAACGGAGCCATCGTGCATTTGGTATGATGTCTGGTAGTAGAGTGTTGGATTCTTAGTTTCAATAATTAAGGTTCAATCCTTAACAGCCTCAAGTCAAAAGAAATAAAAAGGTAAGTGGTTTTTTTTTTAAGGTCTCGAGCTTAAATTTCTCCATTCTCCTTAGTCAAGCTATTTACCTTACTTCATATATGTACTAGAAAATGGCATCAAATTGTTTCACCAAAAGAAAAAATTTGACATCAAATTCTTGAAGATGGAAAAACATAAAAAGTGCTAGATGCTTCATAGGCTTGGACTTTATCACTGTTATTTTCTCTATCTTCTATATATAATATGATAGATATCCATGGGAGAGTAGCTTGAGAGAATTGTCAAATGTGGAAGCTACTATAGCTAGTTGTGAAAATGATCACAAAAGGAACAATAATTGCAAGAGCTTTTGTGAAATTAAGCAACCTTATATTGACCTTCCAGAATTAACTCTAGTGATTGACATTTAACACCAATTTACTCTGATCTTTTTGTTCTTTTACAAATTTACTCTGATATTTCTTCACACTTGAAAATTGATTAAGGCCTGATTTGACATTGCGTTCGGAGATAAAAAATATCATTTTTAACCCAAACGTAATACCAAATAAATCATGGTTTGTGTCAAAAGCTGATTTTGAACGCAAAAGCCAAGACAAGCCGAGAAGCTAATCCTTAGGTGTTTTTGCGTTTCAAAAGTGCTTTTGGACATTAAATGACTAATATCCCCTAATTATTTTTCTCTTTCCTTTTTAGCTAGTATATCCTTTTTAGACATTTTATCCTTCAATCCCATTTTTTCACAGCAATACCAAACATTATTTATATTTTTCTACCGCAATTCAAAAAAGCACTTCTCAAAAACACTTTTTCCAAACCAAACTTTTTCAAACTGCAACCTCAATGTCAAACTAAACCTAAGACTTTTTCTCTTTTATTTTCCCTTTTTGTTTACACATAAGGTGAAAACTTCTTTTTATTTTTTGCTTTATGAAAGTCCAATTTGTACTAATTATTTTGTAAATCCAAAGAATCCCTTTTAAATTTTAATAACTTTAAAGTGTTTTTTTATTTTTCTCTTGACTGTAACGATTTAAAACTCTTGTGGATAATCCAAGATTTAACAGGTTAGTTATTAAAATTAGTTGTGGATAATATAATTAGCTTTCATAATTGATGCATCCATTATTCTATTGTCCAATGAAATGACATAAAGTTTGAAAGTTTTACGGTTTGAAACCATTTAAAGCAAGCAAGCAACTTCCTGTTTGTACAAATTTTAATCAAAAGTAAAGCAAATTTCAAGTCATAAACCATTTTAGTTAAGAATTTAAAATGACCCATGCATGGGACTCTTATTTTTTTTTTTTTGACAACATGGGACTATCATATTATTAGCTACATATAATTTATTACATGAGTAACACTAACAATCTTTTTTTTAATGAAGAAAAATAATTTTTATTATAAAAACAAAAGTACAAAGCAAATGAAAACTATTTTTTTTACAAGTAAATAATTTTTTTATATTATCTCAAAAAAAATAATTTTATTTATCAAAGAACAACAAAGCTACAACATCAAAATAATTTACAACAGCTTTCAACATACAACACAACTGAAAAACATATCAACAAACATTAAAGCAAACTAGGGATATTAAAGTTCCAACATCACAATTTGACGTTTATATAGTCCCTTTTAACTTTCTCAAACTATGCAAACGATATCTGATAGTATCAACAATGTCTTTGAACAACTCCTCTGCTGTCCGAGATTTCTTGCCAAAGACTCTAAGCATTGTTTCTTCTTTTTTTTAAAAAAAAAAGTTTGGTTTATTTTTGTTTCATTCTCAATTTTTTGAAAATAAAAACATGTTTGAGTACAAAATTGTGTTGTGTGTTTCCAAATAAAAAAGAGAAGAAATTGAAAAAAAAATGTTAAGTAATCTTCATCAACTATTTCTATGTTTTGAGAGTGTTATGCAAAAAGAATGAAAATATAAAAATCATGTTTTTCACTTTTTTCTGAAACATTATCACTGTTTTCAAAATTTTTGAAATTGAAAAACATCATGTCAAACATATTTTCACATGTTTTGGAAACAAAACATGATTTTGCCAACAAGAAATAGAAAACAAAAACAATACCAAACATGAAACAACTCCTATGGTAAAGAAAGGAGGAGGGAACGGGAGACAAGTAAGGTTATGACTAACACTGCATCTTATTTGTGAAAAAATATTACGAAACTGCATTAAAACTTTATTAGGAAATTGCATTATCAAAATGGGAAAAATGAAATTGCTTGTGTAAGGAAAATGAATTTAGGATTACCAATTTCATTATGTTCAATTTCATTATTTCATCTCTCATTCTCATCACCACCATTATCATCTCACCTTCGCCATTATTTTTTAATTTTTCTACTACACCATTGGGAGCCTTTAGAGCATGTTTGACATGTTTTTTGTTTTCTGTTTTTTGTTGCCAAATTTCTGTTTTTGGAAACAAAACTATGAATTTGACAAGGTGTTTGTTTTCAACAAATTTTGAAATACAAGCAGTGTTTTGGAAAAAAAGTGGAAGCAAAAATTTTGTGTTTTCATGTTTTTCCAAAACATTTCCAAAACACAGAAATACATTGATGAAGAGTAACTCACATGCTTTTCACCATTTTTTTTAAAAAAATTTTATTTAAAAACATACAACCAAATTGTATATCAAAATATGTTTTTGTTTTCAAAAAATTGACAATACAAAACAAAACGAAAACGAAATAAAAACAAGAAACAAAAAATAGGAAAACGAAAACGATGCCAAACAACCCTAAAAAACTCAGAGTTCCAAACTCTAGACACTTTTGAGGTACTTATCAACTATTGTAAAGCATTATGTTTCAGACTCTATGGTCTAGAGAATGTCAAGAAAGATTATGTAAACACCGTATTATGTATCAGTTGGGGTCTTACTCTTCAAGACTTTGATTGACTAGTATTTTATTATTGATATGATAAAAGTTGTAATATTTAGTTTTCTTCGTATTGTTTCGGCTGTATATTTTAGTTTCATCATGTATAACGATTGGTAGACCAGTACCAACGTTGTTGCTCTTTGCATCAATAAAATTATTTTACAGTTTACTTATGCAAAAGAGAGGGCCTTTTTTTTTGTTCAAAATAAAGGAAAAGAGAGGGCCTTAGGAATGATAGAGTATGAATTATGAAATTTGTTATATATTATCATATATATATATATTTAAAACAAAATACACTACGAGAATGGTAATTCATTAAATGTTGAGGCTTCCAAATCTCGACAAGTGTTAGGTCCAGTTAATCGACATGTGTCTCTAAATAATTCTAATTCTAATATTCATTATTAATTAGAAAAAAGTCTTTGGTATATTTTAAGAAAGAACAATAATTTCTCTTACAAACTTTTAAAATTTTAATTGAAAAGTAAATAATTCTAACTATTGACTATAGATGAAAAAGTCTTTAATATATTTAGGGAAACAACCGTGTGAATTTATAAGGGTTTGTTATTATATATTAAGACAAAATAAACCTTTAGCAATTTCTTAAAATTCTTTTTGAAGTAATTTCTTAAATTTCTAAATCACCCTAACTATATATTTGTGTTAATAATAATTCCATTAAGGAGAGATTCAATTTTTGTCAATGAAACAAATTCCATTATTTTTTGGACCATCGTTACCTTTAAAGATACTAATTGATCATGTCAAATTTCTTACCAAATTTTTGGATCATGGAATCATGCCAAATTTTTTGCCATTTACAATAGTGATATCTTATCTTATCAATAATAAGTATTAACCCTTAAATTTTTTTTGGACCGAATTTCCCTAATTAATTTAAAATCTACTTTAATTGCAATATTATATTATATTTAAAAATAATTATTATTTCAAATGAATTTATATGATAATAAGATATAAATCATATATCATATATATATTTAAAACAATGTACACTACGAGAATGGTAACTCATTAAATGTTGAGGCCTCCAAATCTCGACAAGTGTTAGGTCCAGTTAATCGACATGTGTCTCTAAATAATTCTAATTCTAATATTCATTATTAATTAGAAAAAAGTCTTTGGTATATTTTAAGAAAGAACAATAATTTCTCTTACAAACTTTTAAAATTTTAATTGAAAAGTAAATAATTCTAACTATTGACTATAGATGAAAAAGTCTTTAATATATTTAGGGAAACAACCATGTGAATTTATAAGGGTTTGTTATTATATATTAAGACAAAATAAACCTTTAGCAATTTCTTAAAATTCTTTTTGACGTAATTTCTTAAATTTCTAAATCACCCTAACTATATATTTGTGTTAATAATAATTCCATTAAGGAGAGATTCAATTTTTGTCAATGAAACAAATTCCATTATTTTTTGGACCATCATTACCTTTAAAGATACTAATTGATCATGTCAAATTTCTTACCAAATTTTTGGATCGTGGAATCATGCCAAATTTTTTGCCATTTACAATACTCGATATCTTATCTTACTCAATATAAGTATTAACCCTTAAATTTTTTTGGACCGAATTTCCCTAATTAATTTAAAATCTACTTTAATTGCAATATTATATTATATTTAAAAATAATTATTATTTCAAATGAATTTATATGATAATAAGATATAAATATAATTATGTTTAACATATTTAAATGAATTAATAATATTCTAATTCCATTCTTTTTATATATATTAATATTATGTACGTAATTCAATCATAATATTTGTTTTTAAGAATATATTTATTAATTATTTATACATGTCTAAAATTAAATAAATTATTTTTATTTAATTCTAAAAATATCTAAATTAAATTAATCAATAATTAAAATAAATATTTTAATTCATTTCTTTTTATATGTAATCAATTCATATGTTTGAATGTGTCCTTTATTTATATATGATTTTATTGAAATTAAATCACTAAAATTTATTAAGACTAAAAATGTTAATCTTCCATAATTATTGTGTTACATCTAATTGTGCATCTTATTGGAAATATGATTGACCGAAATTATGGATTAATAATTGCTTAGTTTTAACATTACTATATAGGAGTTAACCCCTTGATTTTAGTATATCTCAAAAATTAATTAATAAAATGTCAATTTTTTTAACGAAATTACAAATGTTAAATTGAGTACATAATTTAACACCAATTATAATTTCAAAGACAATTTTAGATAGTACTATTTTCAATGGAAATATAATAAATGTTAGATTGACTCCAATTTTCCATTATTGTTGACGTTTTTTTCACTATCTTAATTCAATTAGCTACTCATATTCTACCTTAATTTTTGGTATAAATTACCCATAATTCAAATTTCTAATTCCCATAATTTAATCTAATATCACCATTCAAAAATTCAAATTATTCTTTCCTTAATTATTTCCAACATCAACAGTATATAAGTGGAAGTGTATTTTGCTATTCCACAAAGCATTATTTTGATGAGATTATTATTATTATTTTTTTGCCTCTTTGTACATTCGGTTTATTTAGTACTATTACTAATGTTTAATCCATTTTTTTCGTTTCCTCTCTCTGCACTTATATATAAAATAGATTTCTTTTGTTTAACTATCCTAAAGTTTTTTTAATCTATTTTGCAGATTATTTGGTTCCTCCCCTCTCTTTTGGAAACTCATCACCAAGGCTGGAAGATCAGCATGCTGAGAGTTACATACTTCCATTCGACAAAAACTATACCATTTTTTATCCCATT
>AWWV01008037.1:0-31291 GCA_001974805.1 Corchorus capsularis
AGTCCTCTTCTTCTTCCCTATGCCTCATTATTCATAGAAAATAATAATTATGTAATACTCATATCCCTTTTGTTGTTGTTTCTTATATGTTTAAGATTCATCTCCATGTATATATCATATCAAGAAATTAGTTTTTGTTGTATATTTTTTTACTATAAAAGAGTTGATGAGCAATACGAATTTGAATCAAAGTGTTAGATAAGTTTCTTTAATCTATTTTGAGGAAATTAACAAGTACCATAGAATTAATAGGAAGCTCTTTTGCAAAACAATTGTATTTGTCTTTTAATAAATTGGTAATTATCGATAAATTGACATGAATTTCATTTGATTTGTCTCAATCAAATTTGATTAGACACGTTTTAGCTTAAATATGATTCTATTAGGAAAACTTGATTTGAAATGAATATTTCCAAATCAAAATCAATTATAATTAATGATATTTCATATTTATTTACTTTACATATGATACACTAAATCATTCAATTCAATTAAACTTTCAGTTCTAAATATTCATTTTCGCTAATATTCAATTCAATCAAAATTAATTCATTCCTTTTTTATTTCACTTTACAAACCGATCTAGAACATTTTTAGTACGAATATACCTAATAAGGTAGAAAAATAATATTCATATATTTAATTCAAAGGCACAGTGTGATAAGTTTCTATAGAGTTAATTTGATGGAATAATTAATAAAAAGATAATTTTAAAATTAGAGATTTAGGGTAATACTACTTGCTCCACCAAATTATCCCAAGTAGCACATTGATAATCATTACTACATTATTATCACAACAAATATCCAGAGTTTTAATACTTATAAAGTTTTATAAACTTTGTTTTCATGAAAAGTAATGGCTAAACCTATGCTACACTAGGTGGGAAAAAATGATATGAAGCTTTGTTGGTGTAAAAAGTATTTTTGTATCAATTGACAATTAAATTCTTAGTATAGTTAAAAAACTTGAAAGCAACAATTATATAGGAACGAAGTGCTATAAATTTGGAAATTTAAGAAAATAGGAAATAGAAATCAACATGGGAGATTTTCCATACATATTTCACATTTCACATAAGTTAAAAGATGAAGTAAAGAGTCGTTTGGTTTAAAATAATACAATATTACCACTTCCATGCATGATTGGTTATCAAAGATGTCTATTTGAATCTTTAAAAAAGGTATAGGGGAAATGTGCCATCTTATAAAAACTTTAATAAGTTTGCAAAAAAAAAATTTAGTGAAAGTTACTAAAAAACTTTATAAGTTTTTTTTTTGGTACAAAAACTTCTTAACCCGCTTATAGTGTCCAAATTTTACACTGACAGTGTATTGTATAATAATTCTATATATAAGAAAATTTATACAATACACCGTTAGTGGAGCTTAGCAGACTGCACGTGCGGAGTTTAACTTTAAGGGTTAACATGTGTACCCTTAGGGAATATATATTAATATTAAATATTTAATTATGAAATGGGGTATGTGTCAACTTCTTAACCCGATTATGGAATCCACAATTTACACTGATAGTGTATTGTATAATAATCTTATAAGAAAAATTATACAGTTCCCGTTAGTGAATTTTAGCAGACTGCATGTACAGTATTTAAAGGTTGACATGTGTCCCCTTAGGGAATATGTATTAATATCAAATATTTAATTAATTATGAAATGCGGTGTGTGTCAACTTCTTAACCCACCTATGGAGTCCAAAATTTATACTAACAGTGTATTGTATAATAATCTTATAAGAAAAATTAAGCAATACACTGTCAGTGGAGTAGCAGACTGCACATGCGGGGTTCAGGGGTTGACATGTGTCCCCTTAGGGAATACGTATTAATATTAAATATTTAATTAATTATGAAATGTGGTATGTGTCAACTTCTTAACCCGCTTATGGAATCCAAAATTTACACTGACAGTGTATTGTATAATAATCATATAAAATATTATATAATACACCGTCAGTGGAGTTTAGCAGACTGCACATGCGGGCTTTAAGGGTTGATATGTGTTCCCTTAGGGAATATATGTATTAATATTTTATATTTTAATTAATTGTGAAATAGGGTATCTGTCAACTTCTTAACCCGCTTATGATGTCCAAAATTTATACTAACGGTGTATGTAACATATAAAAAAAATTATACAATGCACCGTCAGTGGAGTTTAGCAGACTGCACGCGCGAGGTTTAAGGGTTGACATGTGTTTCCTTAGGGAATATGTATTATTATTAATTTATATTTAATTAATTACGAAATAGGGTATGTGTCAACTTCTTAACCCACTTATGGAGTTCAAGATTTACATTGACAGTGTATTGTATAATAATCCAATAAAAAAAATTATACAATACACCATCAGTGGATTTTAGCTGACTGCACGTGCATGGTTTAAGCGTTGACATGTGTCCCCTTAAGGAATATGTATTAATATTAAATATTTAATTAATTATGAAATGGGGTATGTGTCAACTTCTTAACCCACATATGGAGTCTAAAATTTACATTGATAGTGTATTGTATAATAATCATATAAAAATAATTATACAATACACCATCAGTGGAGTTTAGCAGACTGCACGCACGGGGTTTAAGAGTTGACATGTGCCCCCTTAGGGAGTATGTATTAATATTTTATATTTAATTAATTATGAATTAGGGTATGTGTCAACTTCTTAACCCGCTTATGAAGTCCAAAATTTACACTGACAGTGTATTGTATAATAATCATATTAAAAGAATTATACAATACACGGTCAGTGGAGTTTAGCAGACTGCACGCGCGGGGTTTAAGGGTTGACATGTATCCCCTTAGGGAATATGTATTAATATTTTGTATTTAATTAATTATGAAATAGGGTATGTGTCAACTTCTTAACCCGCTTATGATGTCCAAAATTTACACTGACAGTGTATTGTATAATATTCATATAAAAAAAATTATGCAATACACCGTCAATGGAGTTTAGCAAATTACACGCACGCACGTGGTTTAAGGGTTAACATGTGTCCCCTTAAGGAATATGTATTAATATTTTATATTTAATTAATTATGAATTAGAGCATGTGTCAACTTCTTAACCCGCTTATGGAGTCTAAGATTTACACTTACAGTGTATTGTATAATAATCATATAAAAAAATTATACAATACACCGTTAGTGGAGTTTAGCAGACTACACGCACGGGGTTTAAGGGTTGACATGTGTCCCCTTAGGGAATATGTATTTAAATCAAATATTTAATTAATTATGAAATGAGGTATGTGTCAACTTCTTAACCCGCTTATGGAGTCTAAGATTTACACTGACAATATATTGTATAATAATCCTTATTTTAAAGCTTACAATGTTTTTAAGATGGGGAAAATTATCAGCCATTGTCAGTAGAGTTTAGCAGACTTTAATGCGGGGTTAAAGGGTTGACATTTTCAATATTAAATACACTTTTAATTAAGTAATAAAATGTATGTGTTAGTTTTTCAGTCCATTTGTAGTAAAAGACCTCTACTGACAATGTATCAAATAATTGTCGAGAAAATGGTGCATGTATTACTTTTTTAACCTACGTGTACACTATGAAAATTTCATTGTTTTTCTACAAATTATAAGGATTTAATAAAATAAATATTTAGTAATATTTTTCAATAAATTATAAAGATTTTACATAGTATAGGTAAAATAAAGTTTAGTAATACTTTTTTGGTTTAATTTTGCAATGTAACCAAACTTTCATTACAAAATAATATTCATTCCTTATAAGTTTACTGCTAACTAAAATTCAAATATTATGTGACTAATGAATTATTCATAAAAAAATTATAATTTTAAATATTTATTTTAAAATTTGAACAAATCTCGGTGCATAGCACGGGTTCTAACCTAGTTACTACTCTAAAACGTTCAATTTAGATTATAAAAACAAAATTTAAATTCCAAGTTTCTGTGCGGGAGTTTGTGTTTACTGTTTAGTTTGGAAATCAATAATTAGTTGGTGGCATTAAGATTGCAAAAAAAATTAAGATTGAATTTAATTTTTGAATCTAAAATTGTTTTCAATCTTCAATTCTAATTCTAAAATCCTAAAAAAGGATTTCAAGTTCAATAAAAGGAAATCAAAAAATTTGAAATTCAAATCTAGATTATATATGGAAAGGAAATAAAATTATGATTTCAGGATAACAACAAAAATCTCATCCGAATCTAACAAAAAAGGAAAAAGGATCTTAAAGAGGTATAAAACATCAGAAACTATTGACATTTAATACTAAACTAAATAATTAGATTATATTAGAATTAGATATAGACATATTTTTTTTTGGTGAAAATTAGATATAGACATATACTGTTATTGGCTACCGGCTAAATCAGTAAAATAGCTCAACTGAACTGACGCCTAGCGGTAAAATTGAGCGCACATGCTCGCCATTTGAAAAGGTAAAAGAAAAAAAAAAGAAGAAGAAATCGCACAATGGAAGGAAGGCGGTACAAGATTCAAAAATCATCAGTAGCCAGTAGCCAAGTGGAGAGAGAAACTCGACGGTTATAATTAAACCAGCGTGGAGCCTCAGCCTCTGCCTGTCCATTTCTTCTTTTATTTTTGTTTTTGCTTAAAACAATTACTAAAAAAACATTTCCTTTGTTTTTAAAACACAACAACAAGTAGAGTAGCAGCTACTCCTACTCCTTCCTACTCTTCATTTTCCAGTTCCCCACTATATATTTAAGCAATCCCCAAAAAAAATTTTTAAAACAAAAGGAAAAAAAAAGAAAAACCCCAAGAGATCAAATCAAAGCCAAGGCAAAAGAAAGTTCCAGATCAAGGGAGGGTCAGGGACAGGACACGTTCGTCATTTTCCCTTTTCTTATATTTTCTCTCTCTCTCTCTTAGATCCCTTTTCCCTTCAATTCACTCTCTTCCTTTTTTGTTCTTTCAGAGTTCAAAAAACAACAGTGTTTTCAGTTGCTGCAGCAGAGGAGGAGTAAGGATAGAGTAATTGGAAGAGTCTTGTTCCTTTTTGGTTTAAGTTAATTTAGTAGCATTGTTTGATTTTTTTGTTTGGGAGTTTTGAGAGTGGAATTAGTGAAAACGAAACATAATGGAGAGGAGCACTCCAGTGAGGAAACCACACACTTCCACCGCAGATCTGCTCGTTTGGTCTGAGACCCCTCCCGCCGACACCCCTAACTCCGCCCCTCGCTCCTCCCGCCCTCACCAGGTGAATCTTCTTTTCTGCATTTAATAAGAGAAAAAAAAAAGAATTTTATGAGTGAATTAATTAAGTGTTTGTTGCTGATTGATTTGTATTTTTTCCGATTAATGGTAGCCGTCGGATGGGATCAGAAAAGTGGTGTTTGGAGGTCAAGTCACTGATGAAGAATTTGAAAGCTTAAACAAACGGTGAGATCTGCTTCCGTCTTCTTTCAAAAAAAATATCTTCATCCTCTCCCTTTCTCTCACTTATTTTTCTTAAAAAAAAAAAGATTTGTTTTTTTGCGCCAGATAAATACACTCGAACAAAGTGGAGCTGTTACGAAAATTTCGCTCTTTGTCTTTTTTTTTCTTTAAATACCTTGCCATTTTCTCTCTCTTATTATCTGAAATGCTACCGTTTTTGAAAAGAATTTACTTTCAAAACTCTGCGCGTAATTCAAAATTTTCTACTTGGATCTGTTAAATTGTCCCTGATTAATTTCCTTATTAGCTGTTATTTATCGATAATCAAATTGTGATCGCTCCGATCTCGCTCTGATCCAATTGTACCAACCTTTATTGGAGATCTAACTGTATCAACTGTTTCCATTTCTAACATAACCGAATCAATCTTGTCTTTCTGAATTGGACAAGAACACTCTGCTTAGAACAGTAGCCATTAGTATTCTAATGATTTGCGAGGTTTGATGGTGTTAATGTACATCGAGAATTCAGTTAAAACATTGATTTTTGTTGTCTGTCTGAAAATTAGTCTTGGTTACTAAGATTCGTTTGTTTGTTGGAATTTGAAGTGAAACTCAGTAGAAGTATTTGTTTTGTTGGATTCTTTCTTTCTTCTTCTTTACCATGTCTCACATTAATAAACAGGGATCAGTTCACGGACTGCAGATATTTTCGCTCTTAGCTGAAATGGAATGAGAAAATGAATTTGTACTTAAATTAATTCTTTGCGTCTTCTTCAAGTGTATACTGCTTATCTAAGTATCTCTGGAACTAACACCTTTTACTATTTCCAGGAAACCGTGTTCTGGATATAAAATGAAGGAGATGACTGGCAGTGGCATTTTTGCTGCCAATGGAGAAAATGAGGAGTCAGAAGAAGGCAGTGCCAACCCAACTCCAAACAACAAAACAGGAATACGAATGTACCAGGTATGCATTCCATTCTTATTCAAATTTTGTTATTGAGGATAGAGTTGGACATTAATTAGTGTCATGAAATGTATCATTAAACATTTTGATGGTTTTGCCTGTCAGCAAGCTCTAGCCGGAATCAGTCACATCTCGTTTACTGAGGAAGAGAGTGTTTCCCCCAAAAAGCCAACAACTCTTCCTGAGGTGGCGAAGCAGCGTGAACTAAGTGGAACGCTGGAAAGTGAAGCAGATGCAAATTTGAAGAAGCAACTCTCCGATGCAAAATGCAAGGAGCTTAGTGGACATGATATCTTTGCGCCACCACCTGAAATTTTGCCAAGGACGACAACCGTACGTGCATTGGCATTGAAGGACAATTTTGACATGGGAGAACCTGATGCTCGTAATGTGAGTGCATGTTAAAACTCCTCATTGGATTTTGTTGATGCATGAAGGAATTGTTCCTTGTGGATTTATGATAAACAATATTTTTTTTCTTTCTCTGTCTTAATATTTAGTCTGTGGATATGACAAACAACAGGAGGAAATATTCTGTGAACACATCACATGGTATTATTCTAAAAGTGAAATAAAATATGGAGGTTTTGTTTGCATCATTGATGCAAGATTGTTAGGAATAGTATAATATATTGGACTTTGAAAAAGGCTAAGTTTTTATTATCCTCTGTGCATTATTTTTAGTTTTATTGGAAGCATAGTTCCTACGTTCCTAGCTGAAGCTTGCCTTTTGCCTTCATCAAGTACTCAAGTTTTTCATTTCGTGCTATTTGCATCATTAATATCTGACTGATTGTTAAATTTGAATGTTGTTTTGTAGCCTGGTGGCGCTTCAAGTGATGATGGCACGGTTAAGACAGCGAAGAAAATTTATAACCAGAAATTCACCGAGCTTTCAGGGAATGACATATTTAAGGGTGATGTTCCTCCAGGATCTGCTGAAAAACAACTAAGCACGGCAAAACTGAAGGAGATGAGTGGCAGCAACATATTTGCGGATGGGAAGGTAGAGTCTCGAGACTACCTTGGTGGTGTACGTAAACCTCCAGGCGGCGAAAGCAGCATTGCTCTGGTGTAAACTTCTTAGGTCTAACTCTCGTCATTTTGCTCCTCTGTTGTCTGGTGTTTTGCTGTTTTTCTTTAGTGGGGGTGTGATTATATTATTTGACCTTTTTCATTGTGGGATTTGGGAAATTACTATGCTTTTAGGTTTAACAAGTCAACTTGAGCTATATGGACGTATGCTAATTGCTTCTCGTTTGTCCATAATCTTGTGTTCTCCAGTCCTGTCTTAGTAAAAAAGAAAAAAAAAGGGTCTTGGGCTGTTCAGATTTTTAATTTTATTGCCTTAGTGCTACATTGATTATCATTATATTGTTTGTGTTGAGTTCTTTCGTAATTGACCTACATACTTGGCACTTATTTTTGAAACCTCTTGATCAACAAAAAGACATCCTAAGCATTGAATCCGAGAGCAGTTCTTTCTATTTTTTCTGTTTTTCATTGGCATCTTGCAATTTACCCAATTCTCGGGCGCAAATTGGCGTATATAGCATGTGGAAATTTGGCGTTTGTTTATAGTGGGTGGCAGTGGCCAGTGTGAGAGTGGCGAGTGAAAAAGGAGTATGAATTGCCTATATTGTCGTTTCAGTCTGACTACAACCAGCTGCTGCCTGTTGGTTGCAAACGGAATTTGGCATTTAAGGAGTGTCATGTTTTAGTGCCACGTGTTCTTGTCCATAGTATTCTCTATACTTTTGGGTCAGGGGAACGCTTTCTTAGTATTAGAATAGGTCGGCTTCATTTGGTTCATGTTCCCCATATAAAAAAAAATGCACTTATATATTAAGAATAATTCTAACATAACTCTTTTAACTTCACACTAATCAAATGGAATTTAGAGATTGCGTGGTCAATTGGTCATTGCAATTGAACTATGTTTAATCATAATCATCAAATTTGTTTAGAAGGGTAATGGTAGACAACGCATAAACTTCTAGCAATGAACTTGTTTTGATTTGAATTACCAAAATCAAAAGCAAGTCAAATAGGGCCTCAGTTGTTTGTAATGTAAGTATAATAAATAAATGCTCCTCAATATTCCCTTTAATAAAATAAACTCCAAAAGGCTGATTCGATTTTGACGAGAATCGTCCTGGCCCAGTAAGTATCCCAATCTGCTTAAACAATAAAACCCACTGCCTTAATAATAATAATCTTTTGCAAATCAAAACATATATTTTTACTATTTCATTAAAAAGGCTATGTCTTTTGTTCTGTTTTGGGCCAGCCAAGGCGAAAAGGGTACTTGAGCAAATCAAATCAAATTCACGTAGCTTTCAGCCGAGAGATCAATTTGTTTATATTTCCTTGTGTAACAAGAAACATTCTCACTCTGACTCATCAAGTTATTTTCTCTTAATTTATCTATTCCGTGCAGTTAATTCCACCATAGATACCCAAAGGGCAACCATTGGATTCTGCAATTTTAGAGAATATCCCAAATTTCGACAGATCCAAGGGCTAAAAGAATTATGCTATATATTCCTTATTTACCCGGAGAAAAACAAAATAAAAATGCTGAATATCAATACTAGTTTTTAGTTTTACTTATTTTCAGTCAACATTCAGAGAAAATAAAGGCATTTCTCTTGGCTGAAGAGGTTAATTCTGTTAAATAAAAATAATTTATTTTCCATATTATTTTTTAATAGTAGAAAAAAATAACCCAACCAACATAATCTAAAAAAAATAAAAAATAAACAAACCTTTTATTTCTAATTTAACGTTTCCAAGTGAGATCCTTTCTCTATCTGTCTTTCTCTCTCTTTTATTTTGTTTTTCTCAGTGCTGTTTTATTTCACAGCGTAGTGCCGGCTCACCTCACTTCAATGGCGTGAGCTCAAACAATCACCTGTCCGTACATCGTCCTTTTTCTTGTAACCGTTAAAGAAAAAACAAAGCAAAACCCTCAATCTGTTTTTTCGTTCCCTTTTCTCTTAAAGAAGCCCCAAAATCCAAAATCGACTGAAAAGGAAACGTTTTTTCTTCTTTATTTTGTTTAATTTATTTTCCCTTCTCAGCCTTCTCCTTCCTGTAATCTTTGTCTAATTCTCTTCTCTCTGTTTCATAGTGTTTGTCTTTTGGGTTTTCTTTTTGTATCTATAAAGTTCTGTTCTTTTTCTGTTTTCCTTGTACAAGATGTTTACACTGGGTGAGAAGAAGGAGAAGATGATGATGATCAGGGACATGAAGAGAAACGGGGAGCTTGAAAATTTATTGAATGAGATCCCTCAAGCTCCTCCATTCCTCAATCTTCAGCACCATTCACCAATGAACAGAGTTTCTCCTTCTCCTTCAAGCTCTTTCTCCAATGGGTTTTCTTCACCCGAAGAAAGTTCACCATTTGCAGAACAGCAGCAGCAGCAAGCCAAGTTTCATCATTATGGGCTCTGGTTGGATTCTAAATCATTACCTGATTCTCATTATAGAAATAAGAATGTCAATGAAAAGAAGTTGGTCGATGATGGTTTGGGTTTGTGTGAGAATCTGTATCAAATGCATATTAGAGATGAAGAAGGGGATAGAGATAGTCCTGGTCAAATGAGGAGATTTAAGGGGGACATAGATGGGTTTGGCTATAGTTTTGGTGATGTTTCTTCTTATGGTGTTGACAAATATGGTTCATATGAAGGTTTTAACAAAGGGTTTCAATCGTCTCCACAACAGGTTTCTTTGTGTTTTGATGGTGATGATGCCTTCAGGTCCACATTGCTTGGTTTGCAGGGTGGGTATGAAAAGGGTGATTCATTGGGGTCTTATGGAATTAGTTACAATCACTCAAACGATTTGTCTCCCAAATCTCCTGGCTGGCATCTTACTCCAAGGAACTATCTTTTGGAGCAGAGAATGGATCAGGAAAGGAGTTTGGAAAGTAAGGGGATTCTGCTACAGAATGCTTTTACTACTAGGCCCTACCTTGATAATCCTTTTGTTTGCTCTCAGCAATGTGGAATAGATGGTGATGGAGGTAGAGCTGTCATTGATTCTTTGGGATCTTCTAGGTTCTTGCACAGTAAGATTCCTCTTGAAGAGAATGTAGAGGACAGTGTCCTCATTCATGGAAGAGATATGAAGTACGGTTTTATAAACAAGGGCCATGATTCATTGAAGTCTCACAAGAAAAAGTCTCTCAAAGAGATTGCAATGCAAAACTTGCAAGAGAAAAGCTCTAAATTCGATACAGTTCATGGAGAAAATATGACACTGATGCCAAGTCCCTGTTCCTTGGCTGAGTTTCAAGGCTGTATATTTTACATGGCAAAGGATCAGAATGGTTGCCGGTTCTTACAGAGGATTTTTGATGAGGGAAGTTGTATAGATGTGCAAATAATATTCAATGAGATTATTGATAACATTGTTGAACTTATGATGGATCCCTTTGGAAACTACCTTGTGCAAAAGTTGCTTGATGTGTGTACTGAAGAACAAAGACTGCAGATTGTGCTCATGGTGACCAAAGATGCAGGGCAGCTTGTCAGGATTTCCTTAAACACATATGGGTAACTGCTTTGTTTATCATTTAATAGTTTGTTCTCTTTACTTTCTTGTGACATTATTTGCCTTTTTATTCCCTTCCTATGTTCCTAATTCATGTTGATGTTCATTTCTTAATTTCAGAACACGTGTGGTACAGAAGTTGATTGAGACTCTCAAATCCAGACAACAGATTTCTCTTGTCAAATCTGCTCTTAAACCTGGAATTCTTGATCTCATCAAGGATCTCAATGGAAATCATGTCTTACAGCGCTGCTTGCAATGCCTTGATAATGAAGATAATAAGGTTCCATACTTGTTCCAACAGAAAATCCTATCTATAAACCTATGCTTTTATATTATTGAGTCATTTAGAGTCTAATTTCCTCTACCATGAAGCTTTTTTCATTAGTGATTGATTAATATCTGTTTAGCAATCTTGTATAGTTCATTTGATAACCAATCATCAGTTTGCTTATTGTTGATGACTCATGAACTCTCTTCCGCCAAAAAATAAAAAATAAAATGCACATTGTGCTTTCTTTAATTTACATCTGTTGCAATGTAAATCTAATGCATACCATTTCATGATGTTTACCATTTCAGTTTTTTCTTCGAGTAATATGTCGTAACCATCAACTACGGTCTCATTTCGTCATGCAAATGCACTACTGAGAGATCTCTGATTAGTCATTTGGACAGATTATATTCTGTTTCATCTTCCAAGTTCTTGATATCGTTTCTATTTTCATCTTCACCTGTTTTAGCGTGCTTAAATGTGTGTATAATGTGAGATCTCTTAATCTTCATGTCTTGTTTCCATGACTGTTCATCTTGAGATGAGGTACTCAAGTCTTCTGAAGAAACTTGTATATAGTTATCTTGGACATCTTTATTTTCTAGCCTATTACCTATGTATTTTGTCTCTGATTGGTAGCAAAAGGAGCTTTCTTTTATGCAATTCAAATTCTGAACATTATAGACCACAACAATGTTACTCATTTGTCTGAAAGTATTTATACTCTTGTTTTGGATGGGGTATATGTTGTGGTATCTTTTGAGCCATTATAGTATATATTTAACTGATTATTTGGTAGGAGTGGCTTGTAAACAGATGAGACTTTTCTGTTAAATACATCTTAATTACGTGGTATTGGCTTAATGCGGATGAATGACAAGCAACTGGCATAATGCAAGCAGTCGATTTGAATTTGTTGCATCTTTCTGAATACTATACGTTAACATGGAAATTCTTTTTATGGGATGAGCGAACCTATAACAGGCTGTAATAGGATATGAGATAGAGAATAACTGAAGTAACAAATGATTCTTGAAGATTGCTTAGTCAGTTGGAGTGACCTTTTTGACTTGCAAGTTTACCTAATTGGTCAGACACTCTTGTGTTGAGTGATAAACTCAAGATTACAGTTCTGTATAAACTTAGCTGCAGCAGTCTGTCTTATAGTTTATTTTCTATGTCGTTGATCTCAATCTATTAGAAGGCTCCCATTCACCTTAATTAACTTTAATAAAAGTAGCTGACAAGAACTTGACTTCTTATCAGCTCTCTGAAAGTCTTATTTTATATGTGCTTGTATGTCGTTCATATGTAGAATTCTACCATAAGTATGCTTTTTTATTCCAACTGTAGTTGGCAGGCTTTGGTGCATTTCCCTGTTAAAAATTTTGTCTCTCTTCAATGCTATGCATTTTCATAGGATCGAATATACATATAGTCAAGTTTGATTTTTAAACTATTTAAGTCCTTTCCTTTTGTTGATACATTGCAGATTATTTTTGATGCTGCTGCAAAATTTTGTGTGGACATTGCAACTCATCGTCATGGATGCTGCGTGTTGCAACGATGCATTGCTCATTCCAAAGGGCAACATCAAGATAAACTAGTCACACAAATTTCCAGAAATGGGCTTCTTCTTGCTCAAGATCCTTTTGGGTAACAGCTATATTTCTTAGTTTGCTGATAAATAAGATTCTTTTTGCTGGTTCTGGTGACTAAGTTAGCTTATTACTTAATCCAGCTCAATAAGTAAAATTTGGTCAAGCTTAATGAAAAATACGTTTACTTATGTATTTATATATTTGTCATGCCTTTGAATTGTCTTCATAAATATTCAGTAGGTTTATTATTGTAATTTTTCTGCTAATGAATTATAGTCACAAAACTTGTTCTTCAATCCTGAAGTTAAAGTTCTTGGATGCACACTTGTTGCTTTTAGTTGTGGTCAATATTCCGTCTCCCCCTCCATCTCTAAAATTTAACTCTCCATACGAAAGGATTATAATCAGCATCAGCCTTTAGAGTGAGTTCATCATTTGCGATTCTCAATGACCTACAGATCTGGTTTCTGAGAATCATAGATCCAATTAATGAACATAATCTTTTGACCGTTTCTTCTTCTTCTACTTTATTTCATATGAGCATTATATACATGTTCTACTTGGTATTGAGGATATAAATGACAAGGCAATCTTTTGAGTTCATGGTGGTGCCTGACATGCTTTTATGTTAAAAAATTTCCTTGGCAAGCTTACAATTAGCTAGCAATAATTAAATGCATGTTTTTTTTTTTTTCCAATGTCCATTTTGCGTCATTCTTAGCATAGGCTTCCTTGTTGTTTAGTCTTTGTCTCTGATACGTAATCTTATTTTGTTTGTGAAACAGAAATTATGTTGTTCAATATATTATAGAGCTAAAGCTCCCCTCTGCTGTTGGCAACTTGCTTTCTCAGTTCAAAGGGCATTATGTTCACCTCTCAATGCAGAAATTTAGCAGTCATGTGGTTGAAAAATGCCTCAAGCATTTTGCAGAAAGTCGGTCACAAATCATCCGCGAGTTAATCTCTGTTGGCCACTTTGAACAATTATTGCAGGATCCCTTTGCCAACTATGTCATTCAATCTGCTTTAGCAGTAACCAAGGTATAAAAACTTATCATTTTATGCCTCAATAGTATTTGTTCAAAATTCGAATAAAATTTGTCCTAAAATTTCTTATAAAGCATGTAGCTCTGTGTGAAGATCATGAATTTCATCATGTCAAATCATTTTCGATGTCAAGCAGGGTCCTCTCCATGCTTCTCTAGTTGAAGCTGTCCGACCCCACACGATCTTGCGTACCAGCCCATATTGCAAGAGAATTTTCTCAAGGAACCTTCTGAAAAAATGATGGAGTCACTTTAGCTGTGTTGTTGTGCTTCCAAAGTTTCTAGCTGTTCACTATAAATAACTAGTCCTGTCCTTGGACAACTAGACATGTAATGTACATGAAATTCTGATGCTGCTGTCTTGGTAGGTCTACAGCTTCAGATCAGTGGATGACTTTTGCGAATCCAAATTTTGCTTCTAGTTGTTTACTATGTAGTTGCAACTTGTATTATTCTGTTGTCTTGTTGTTGTCTTGTCGATCCGAACTTTGGATGTATGATATTTATCACGCTTAAGATTATGAATCTTGGGATCGGAATTTTCCATATCTGATACCTGGAAATGGAATTCTTTAAAGATTGCATTTTCTCTTCATTTTAAACATGGAAATACTCAACCCCAACTTGTTTCTTTTTAGCCTTTAAATACTGTTTCTTTTGTTGGAGAATTTCTCATTTTTTTTTTCTCAAGAATTTCTCAAGAGTTGGTATGCTAGGGAATGCACAATTCGGGATGCTGAAAGATATAACTCGTTCGAAATCATAAAGAAACTGCTAAGGTTTTAAGTGATAATGATTGAAAAGAGGATGGATTTTCTTTTAAGAAAAGCTTTTTCTCTCTCTTCTTTAAGCCTTAGGCCTAAAGTAGAGGGCAAGAAAATGTTTGTGAAGGTGAGTGAAACTATGGGATATTCCCTGGCTAATTTGCTTAGCAACTGATCTGCTATCTGCTGATCCTTGTTAAGATCAGCTAACATCACATTTGTTGACAGAGCAAAATTTTCATTTGCTAAAACTGTCAATGTATCATAAAACCATTTAAAGTATCAAGCTACTGTATATATGTGCTGATTCCTTGCCAAATGCTAAGATCTCAAGCATTTAAATTACCAGCATTATTGCTAAGATCCTGAGTACTTGAAAGAAGAAGATATGCCAGCCAGATTCTTTAAGCCTAAAACAAACTCCAGCATTTAGGTTTATTAAACTTTCTCAGGTAGCATAAGACTGACAATACCACACAGAAAACTGAAATAAAGCATCATAGCCAGACAAGACCATAAGTGTCTGGTCATAGGTATAAAGTCAACAGAAAATCATCTGAACATAACAGATCAAGCCTCATGTCCTAAGAGTGCCAGAAGCATTTTCTCATAGTCTCCATGAGTGTCCTTCCCGATAGCACGATCCAGTGGGACACTGCTCCTTTTCTGGTACTCTTCTGCTATGATCTTTAGATCAATCTCAGCTCTAGTGGCAACAACTCTCGTAAGTGCTCCTTCATCTGTTCCTCGCTTGTTGATAGCCAGACGAAGAGCCTTCTCAAAATACTTCTCTGGACGGACCAAGCACTTCACTGTAGCCCTCAGTAATGCAAGGAACTCATCCTTAGGGTCAGCTTTCAAATCCTGCAAATGAGAGAGTCAAAGTCCAAAGAAACTCTATCAGAGGAAGTGGATATCTCAATTTTTCAAACGTATCAAATAAGCCAATTCTGCAGGCTATAAATAGCCTAAAGCCTATGCTCTGTCTACCCCACAATATCATAGTACTTCAAAAAGAGAGGAGACAGAAACAAAATTGACAGATGAGATTAGGAAGTGCAATAGGGAGAGTGGGGTTGATAGTTCGTCGAGCAGAAAAGAAAGCTCATTGAGTAGAGATAAAGCATCACACTACAAAAAAACTTCCAAGTTCCAATGATATGATGGATTGACTAATTTACAAACTTAAACTGATTTCTGTCTGATAATCTGTACCCTTTTAAGTAATCGAGATAAATAAGTAGAAAACAGTGAGAAGCCATTGGCTTGTGTTAAAAATGGTCAAGATAACTTAAAGAAAAAGATAACAAAGACTTGCGTAGAGGAGAAGGGGGTTGGGGATACAGGACAGTCTCAGTCCAGCTTTATATACCTTGTTAATATCATTTCCATATTCATTTTTGTAGTGATTCAGAGTTGCATTGATCTGTGCCTTGCTTCTTGTAGCCAGAATCCTAATGAGATCTTCATCATTGTAAGCTTTGCCTGAAATTTTCTCATGAAGTATCTTGGCCTCTGATTTTGCCAGAGTCAGGTTCACCTCATCTCCCTCATATCGGTATGAGCTCACAAGAGGCAGGAGAAGCTAGCAGGACAAATACACAGAAATAAGCAGTCATTCAAAATAGATACCAGACATGATGACTTCATTGACCCACCAATATAATAACAAGAGAGCGAGTAGCCGAGTACAAAACTTTGTTGAGAACTTGTATAAATAACTTAAGCATTCCTCTAAGAATGCATCATGTATTTATTATTAAATCTATTTCTATTGAATTGTGACAGGACATGGAGTGACTGCCTATTCTGGTTCTGATCCACTTTGCCAAAATGGGGTTCAACAGGACAACTAATAACACATTCTGGTTTACAAAACTTATTTTGCCTCAATGCTGTAAAGCAAGCAGTAAGAATTCACCATATATATGTCAGTTCTTATTTGAAAAGCTTCCCAGGCTGCCTTAAAGGTACTTTGGTGATTGTAAGAAAACAAAGAGTGTAAAATATAAAATATCTTGTTACTTGAGCAATGAAGTTTTTGGAAGAAAGCATTTCAAAAATCAAAGGTTATACCTTTCGGAAGTCACCAGTGGTATGATGAGCAACATCCTCTTCAAGCGATTTCTTAAAACGAGCATGATAAGCCTGCCTTGCATGAAGTAGTTGGTTAGCAGACCTTGTGCAGGCTATTTCCATAAGGACCTGATTGCTTGAAGTCCACTTTTTGGTTGCTTCATTAGCCAAAAAAGCATCACGTTCAGCAGGTTCAAGAGTCCAAAGCAGTATCAACCTCTGAAAGATCAGAATTCAGATGAATAAAGTCCAGGCAAGTATGTAAAACATTCTCTACCGATGAATAAAGTAAGTGCTTTCCCAAACTGACCTCAAAGTCATTTGACAGCTCTTTGTCCAATGCCTTTAGGAGATCTTCTCCATAGGCCTCAGCATAAGTCTGTCTAATCAACTTCCTCTGCTCTGCATTTCTGTGAGCCAAGATTTGTATGATCAAGTCCTCATTAGTTCCCCATCCTGCAATAAACATCAATCAAAATAGCATTACCACAAGAAATGTAGAAACAGGTTCATAAAAAGGCATCTAATAAGTTGAGATCAAAACAAAATATACAGTTTGTATAGGGGCTTTAATAGATTATGAACACAGAGACCAGGCAAAATACAAATATGAAGTATGGGGTGGCTTGATAGCTTCATATAAAAAAAAGTTACTGAAATAAAAGTCCAAACACCCATCTTTTCACAGAAAAAGATTCCATTTTGACACCTGGTTACAAAATTGATTCGCATCTAATCCTGATTCAATTTCATTTCTTTTCTGTTTGATCTTAGAAAGTCGAGATGATCATTAGCAATGGCATCATTTTGGTAAAAGACTAACACAGCGTCCCATAAACTAGATCACATATATGTAAACAAAAACAGATCAACTTTAGGCTTCAAAGATGAATCAAACTGGTTTGATCACCAATAGCGACCCATGATCCTTTGACGATCGCCATCGTTTTCAACACAATATTCATAGATCTTGGCAAACATTTTCACTTTCAAAATCTACCCAGAAAAGGTTAATCATTGTAGATCATAAAGTGAAAAGCTTTGATCCGATCAAATGCTATATTGAGAAAGATCAAAGTCTACACTCTACAGAGTTAGATCAATATCGATAATCAAACAATGAGTATCTACGAGACCAACGAAAACGATAAAATCAAATTAAAAGATCAGAAGAAACCTGAAAAGGCCTTTCTGAGTTGTTCACAATCTTCAGATACAGATGGAACTGTTGCGGGCACTGTAAGAGTGGCCATTGTCTTTTTCTTTTTTTCCTTTCTCTTGTGTTTAGAATCGAAAACGAGAAGCTGGGGCTGATTGTCGATATAGTAGTGTAATTTAAAGACAACCTACGTAACTGTCGGGATATGGCGCGTCTCGTTTTCCTTTTTGGCCACGTGAACACTCTCGACGAAATGCGACGTTGCAAAGTTGTAACGTTGCTAATCCGCTTAGTCAGCAATTTCGGGAAAGTAATAAAACCTGGCCAGTCATTTAGAGCCACGTGTATCGCAATCACAAAGCTCGTAGATATTTGCGGTAATATGATGTGGTTTATAATCATTCTGCCTCTTGCTTCTCCAAAAAGAATGATTAATATTACAATAATTGAGTTTATTACGCTTTTTAACAACTTTTCTGTGGGCCAAAAGGAAAAGACTTTTGTGTGGGCCCTCTTAACAAAGCAAACCTTGTTTCGAGAGAAATTATTAGGTGGGATGAGATTAACTGAGAAATTAGGTGGATCATGTCTACTACGTCATCCTGGTCCACTCAATAATATCGTGCCAAGTAATCCATCAATGCCACATCATTTGGATGCCATGTCGTAATTTTTCTCAATTTATTTTATTAATTAATTTTACCTAATTAATTTTTACAAGCTTAACGGCACCAGCGTTACCTTCCCTTTCTAAACTCTTTCCATCATAAGAGTTTTCCATATTTTTTTCTCTCCAGTGTGATTTTTCTTTCTGAATTGCTAAATATCGCCCTATTTTTGCTATTCACCACCCCACTTTTTACACTTTTGCTCTTTATTCATATTTTTTCAACTTTCTAACTCCAAATCTTTTAAAACATTCAAACAACCTTCAGACTAAAATCATTAATTGTATGAAAATCTCTATGAAATAAATGTTTTTATTTTGTAAATTTAAATTTTATTTTTTTTTTACTAAAATTGCTCATGCCGCCCTAGGGGGCGGTTGAGCCATGGTAGGGCCGCCCCAGGGGAGCGGCCTAGCCATGGTAATGCCGCACCAGGGGGACGGCACGCCATGGCTAGGCCGTCCCCCTGGGGCGGCTGAGCCATTGCCAAGCCGCTCTCCTGGGGTGGCACCGGTACTAAACCCATTTTTTTTTTTTAAAAATAGCTAATTTTTTTTTTTAAAAAATAGCTAATTTTTTTTAAAAAAAATAACCTTACCGTCCTAGTGGGGCGGCTAGCCGTGGCAGAGCCGTCCTAGTGGGGCGGCTCCGCCGTGGCAGAGCCGCCCTAGTGGGGAGGCTCCGCTGTGGCAGAGCCGTCCTAGTGGGGAGGCTCCGTCGTGACTAAGGGCAAAAGTGAAAAAGTAGCAAAGGTCAAAGGGTAAAAGTGTAAAAAATGGGACAGTGAATAACAAAAATAGGGTGGTATTTAGCAACCCCTTTTTCTTTTCATCCTATAACCCTATTCAAATATTTTCCAAAGATGATGGCGTGATTATTTTTTCATCCTATTCAAATCAATTATGGAATTAATGCATTATTTTGGTTTGGACATTGTTTGAAATTAGTTGGCAGATTTCGTGTTGCTCTGATCCTGGTAATGGCTTTTTTTTTTCTTTCTTTTTAATTTGTATTGAACTGATGATTAAGAAATCAAGAAGGAATTAGAAATCCCAACTAATTCTTGAATCTAATGGGTAATTTAACGGGGAAAAAACAAAAAATTGAAACTCCCTTATTTTCTCATGTGTGGGAACTTTCTGGTAAAATAAAATAAAATTACCTCAAACCAAAGCAGAAAATTAACAAATCGATCCCCCTTGTTTCACTAAGCAACTAAGCAAGTTGAGAAGAAAAAAGAAAATCTGGAAAACTATTGTGGTGGGAAGAGCAGAGACAAAATCTGGAAAACTCAGCAGAGAAAAGCGAAGGTAACAGTACACTAGTTTACTCACGCCGTGCCGTTGAACTTGTAAAATTAATTAATATTAATAAAATAAATTGAGGAAAATTATGACATGGCATCTAAATGATGTGGCATTGATGGACTACTTGGCGTGATATTATTGGGTGGATCACGGATGATGTGGTGGACTTGGTCCATCTAATAATTTTTCAGACTAACTAATGGAATCTTGCAATGTCAAATGACCTCCTTAAATTTAGGCACCATTTTAGCGCAAGGTTTAGTCTCCTTTAAAATAAATCATCTATAAAGAGAGAAATTATTAGGTGGGATAGACCCATCACGTCATCCATGGGACCAACCAATAATATTAAAACAACTCATCAATTTTCTAAAACCCTATTCCAATAAAATCTCAAATTTGGGGACTTACCCATTATATAGGGTTTGTTTTAAAAGGGGGCTAAACTTTGGGTTAAAATCGTGCCTAAATTTAAGGAGTTAATTTGACATGGCAAAATTCTATTGGTTAGTCCCATGGAAGACGTGGTGGCTCCGTCCCACCTAATAATTTCTCCTATAAAGGTAAGTACTCAAATTTGAGATATTATTGGGATAGAGTTTTAGAAAATTGATGAGTTGTCTTAATATCATTGATTGGTCCACCTAGTTGGTACGTCCACCTAATAATTTCTCTAGTTTCGGTGATGCATGAATGAATAATCTTTTTTTTTTTGGACCAAAGCATGAATGAATAATCTAAATATATACTAGAATCAGCGAATCAGGCCGAACGTAATCCTTTTTTATCTTTGATTTTGGGGGAATTTGGGCCTGACCGATTTTCGCCTTTTCTTTCCAATGGATTACAATTTTTTGGGTACTTTATGTTTTGAGTCCTTGATATGATTCTTGGTCATATTGAACTTAAGTTGTGTCTGATTTTTAGTGAGGTTTCTTTTAATGTTTTTTATGTCTATTTTTCATTTACAAGATTTTTTTTGACATCACAATTCACAATATTCAAGTATGATATATTTTTATTTATTTGGGAGATAATTGAGATATTTTCACTAGCTGAAATAGGGTTTAGTCAAATACTAATATAATAATATATATATTGTATGTATAGTTGGAGTTGGATTAAAATAATATATATTGTATGTATAGTTGGAGTTGGAGTAATGAAAATAATGAACTAAACAGTTTTATGAAGTCGTAGAGTACAAAGATTACTTCAGCGGTGACGGACGTTGGTTTCAATTTGTAAAATTAAAAAATGTGAAATATGAAGAAAACCAGGTGACTGAGTTTTTCTAGAAAAGAAACAAACTTGGTGAGAAAGTTAAGAATCCCATAGAATAATAGAAGAATCTAGAAATCAGCGGTCCATCGAGCCAGCCCCCTTGACAAAGTCAACAATAGCTACTGTATATAATATAAGTATATACTAATCGAAACGATAAGAGAGGAAGAAAATACTAGTTGTTAGCGGTTCATTTTGGAGTTTTTGAGAAATGGAGTTTTTGGCAAAAGAATACGGGTATGTGCCTATTGTTCTGGTTATGTATTGCTTTCTGAATTTCTGGATGGGATTTCAAGTGGGCAAAGCTCGTAAGAAGTACAAGGTTCCTTACCCAACCCTCTACGCCATCGAATCTGAAAACAAAGATGCCAAGCTCTTCAACTGTGTTCAGGTATGTTTTCAATTCATCAAAATTTCCCCTTTTTGTTTTGTTAGAACAATTGGAATAAAAAGAAAATGGTTGATTGTTGCAGAGAGGGCACCAAAACTCGCTGGAGATGATGCCGGTGTTCTTCCTACTGATGGTACTGGGAGGGATGGGCCATCCTTGCATCTGCTCTGCGCTTGGACTCGTTTACATCGTCACCCGTTATTTCTACTTCACCGGCTACGCCACCGGAGATCCCCAGAAACGTCTCGATATTGGGTTCGCTTTTTCTCTTTTGACTTTGACTTGCTCTTATCTTATGTTTCTTTGATTTTGTTAATTGCTGCCAATATATTTTTGTTAATTGCTGCCAAAATATATATCTAACTGCTACTTGGGTATGTGCAGGAAGTATGGGTTCTTGGCAATGTTGGGGCTCATGATTTGCACCATCTCGTTTGGAGTAAAGCTGCTTCGCCAGTGATTTTCCGATCTCAGAGACTGATCCATCTTTCTCTGCTTTTTACCTTTTTTGCTTACTTAGTGTAATAGACAGAGGCAATAAATCTTAGTATGTAAAGCTGATCATGTATGTTCTGTTGTGATCAAATTTATGTATTCAAACAGCTTTTCTTTTCTTATGTTGATGTCTTCAACATTTTCATCAATTCCATAAATCTTTTGTGTTCAGATGAAAAAAACTCTTTGGAAAATTTGTGTTAAGTTAGTTGTAGCCTTTTAGCATGGGCCTGGGCACATTTCCAGATTGTTGGTGAAAACTGAGGGTAATGAATCAGTAAAATTAGACTTTTCCTGGACTGGTGAATGATTGATCTGATCTAACCACCTAAAACAAGCCTAATTACATGAATCAGCCTTTAGAAGCCCCAACTCTGAAATCAACCTGACTTTTAGAATGGTTTTTATTCACCATATTATATTATTTGGGAGTCTGATGAGTTCAGAATATGAACATTGTACACTTTACAATGAAATCTAATACCATTTCAGAAGAATGTATAGATGTATTTAAACTGGCTTTTAACTGAATCAGGGCAGTAGAAGCCCCAGCAGTACCTAAATTTTCATGCTAAAGGAAAATGTATAGCCAGGGCGCCACAGGGCTGAGCTGACAATGTCATTATAACTGCACAGATACTAACTTATTGTATCAGCTTCAGCATGACTCTAGATTAAGACATAGTAAAAACAGTTAACAATAACTGGAACATAGCCAGCCATGCATCTTATCCTTGAGCAAATATGAGCAAAGGAGATGAGAAGTGAGGAGCTGACCAGGGGCGGCATATCCAAGGGTGCCGGTAAGTGAAGTCCAGTTAGATGAGTCAGTTTTTAGTAGCCTGGCAGTGCTTAAGCCAGAGATGTGAGCCTCGTAATCTAAGTCCAGTAGAACAATTTTGCTTGATATATATATGTCCCTGTGTGCCGTACAAGGGGCATTCAAGATGCTTATAGGTAAAGCGTACAAACGAAACACAAACACCTTTAACAACAATTATATCCTTTTAATCCAATCAACCTTCATTTTATGTCCCTTACAGCTTAGTTACTGTTGCACCAAAATCTCTTTGAGAGCCTTAGTGTACAGGGTGTGCCAGTCAATTTACGCGAGGAAATTGACAAAGTATTGATTAAGCGTAAAAGTTTATGGAAAAAAGGAAATCAAACGATAAATTTGTGAGAACTGGTTGTAGGTCACACTCAGGGTGTTTAAATCATGCAACCCAGATTCAGATCAACTCAAACAAAAGGTTCTTAATAACTCGAATGATAATAACAATGGAGTGTTATTAAAGAGACGAGAATTACAAGGATTGATCCAAAGGATCAAAGACACTGGACAAGTGAATAGACAAGAGTCTAACACGAGTGAAAAAGATAACAAGTGAACAAGTGTGTTGAGTACAAGCGCTGAGCTTGGTTGTGTTTTGCGCAGGGCAATTGGGTGTCCGGAGAGCCCTTTCACGTTGATGGAGACTCCACTTATATAGCCATGGGGTCGTGATTTACTCCATGATTTAAGGGATTTTGCCTTAATGACCCATCAATCGCAGCAATTGATTTGTCAACGTGGTTGATTGATTCTTGTCCCAGGGTCAACCTATCAAGCAATTTAATTCCTTGACTTCAGAGAATCAAAATCACAAATTGACGGTCTCAAATAGTCAACTTTAAGATTACAACCCTTAGATGCGTGATCCCTGTCCAGTCGATTTTACTTCATCCCAACACCAAGCTTCACGATTTCACCACCCAAAGGTTATTCACCTCACCATCGTTACTTGGGTGATCAAAAATATTGTCGCGTGCTTCATGTATTGAAGACGGCGCCACTATATCAAAATAGGGTGGCATCACCCCGTAATAGCCTAGGGTGATCCAACAACTTTCCTTGGGTGATCAACATCCTAAGGTTTCATTTAGTTTTCTTTTCATGAGCCAAAATTGAGTCAATTTCGTACTTGTGAATTTTACCAAAGTGTCTTCAATTGCACAACCTGCAAAACTTGAGCTTTGGGTGACTAGCGCCACTCCTCATTCCTTTGGGTGGTACGGCATCACTTCATAGTCCTTGGGGTGGCACGGCACCAACAAATTTAGGAAGCATGGCGTCGTTGGCCTTAGATTGGAAACAAAATATTTGGCTAAGGAAAAATCATGGCGTCATTAACATGGCTATTTTGGCATATGGCGCCATTAGTTATTAATACAAATTTTTACTAGAATTAAATTACAAGGAATTTTCCAAGTAATTTTTAGGGTGGTTTGGGTTTTGGGGATATGAGTAAAAGGCTATTCCAACTCCAAATTGGATTAGGGTGGTCTTCATTTAATAAAATTTGAGCCACAGTTCCTAATTTATCCCAAGTGTAAATTAGGGTACAAACAGTTACTTCTTCAAGCTCCAAACCTTCAAAGAATCATAAGCCAAAAAAATGTATTGTGGATGCAAAACAAAAACGGCATAAATGCCACTTTGCACCCTTAAGTTTGTACGGACTGCCACTTTGCCCCCAACTTTTTTATTTTGACCAAAACGCACCCTAAAGTTTTATTTTTGTGCCACTTTGCACCCTCCGTCATGGTAGGACAAACGATTCTATCACGGTGTCCGACGTGGCACGCCACGTGTACCAAAAAGTGACATGTGGCACGCCACATATACCAAAAAGTCGTGCCACATGTACCAAAAAGTGACACATGTCACGCCACGTGTACCAAAAAGTGACACGTGGCATGCCACATGTTTACAAAAATGGCACGTGGCATGCCACGTAGCACAAAAGGATACATGCCACGTGTCATTTTTTGTCCACGTGGCATGTCACGTCGGACGCCGCGATCGATTTGTTTTGTTCTACCGGACAGAGGGTGCAAAATGACATAAAAATAAAACTTTAGGGTGCGTTTTGGTCAAAATAAAAAAGTTGAGGACAAAGTGACAGTCCCTACAAACTTAAGGGTGCAAAGTGGTATTTATGCCAAATAAAAACCATAAGCTCCATGGTGTTGTTGTGATATGATATCCCAGTTAATGTCTCACTTGTACATGCTTTCAGAATGGCCATCCCAGTCCCACCTTCTGGTGATCTGCTCTTCTTTTGATTCATTTTGTTTGTCCCTAATTTATCTTTCCCAAAGACAATGATATTCCAACTATAATAACAAAAAGAGCTATGACTAAGACCAAGAATTTGGAGGAATTCTAATCTGCCAATCTCAGAGGGATATCTTCAATGAAGTTGTTCCCACTCAAGTTCAAAATTAAGTTCAAGCACTGTCCTAGTTATCTGGCCAAATCGAAACATATGCATATTATTTGCAAATGAGATACTTCTGAAAATTCCCAGAAAAATGTTTTCCGGAAAAAGCTTGAAAAGTGATGTTAACCTTTCAAGGTCCTTTGGAATCCTCCCTGTTACTAATGAGTCGGTTACTTGAGGATAAGTCAATACGTCAAGCTAGAATTTGAAGTTGACTTGCTTCCCCAAGTTTAGGTGCATTTGACCTGAGATTGTAGGAAAACTACTTCAAGTTTGTCACATTGTACTTATTGACAAAAATAACAGAATCTTTATTTTTGAATAGTCTTGTCCCTTCATTTTCATGCATTTTTCTTGTTTCATCATCAGTTCATAGTTATCATTGAAAGATTCAAACTTTCAAAAAAGAAACAAATACTATTCTCAAGGTAACTAAAATAAGGGCTTGCTGGCACCAGCATATTCTTTATAACAATCTCCAAGAAGTTTACATTTCAGACTACTTCCATTACAGTACAAAACTGTTCAAAACACTCTGTCAAGAAAAACTAATTGAAAGGAAGGGAACTCTAGGGTACAATAATGCTATGCAAACTTTTACTATTATAGTACACAATAAAAACTAAGAAACAACACAATCAAGGAAATTAATAATACTGCATATCAATCCAAGTAGGCCTCTCTCTTAGATACTAAATTCTGTTGAACAGAAGCTGAGAAACACTTTTCATGGTTGGCCTTGATTTTGGATTTTTAGCTAGACAATGAAAGGCAACATTTATGATTGATACCAGTTCGGTCTCAACTTCTGGCAGTGGAGGTGAAAGCCTCTGGTCCAACACATTGCTCAGGGAAAGCTGCATTTTAGGTGATGAAACTGACAGATTGGAGATAAAATCACCAGGATGTGCCCCCATTATCACCTCCATTGCTACCACACCAAAGCTATACACGTCGCATTCCTCGGTAACTTTCATGGTGTAGGAAAGCTCTGCAAAAGAAAAGAAAAAAAAAAGTTAGAAGATATTCAGTTAATCACAACATTATATATGCTTTTTGCTATATATCTATGGAGAGCTATGCCTATAATGAAATCACCTGGTGCAATATATCCGTATGTTCCAGCAAGATTAGTCCAGTTGGATGAGTCCGGATTGAGAAACTTGGCAGTGCCAAAGTCTGAAACATGAGCTTCAAACTCGGAATCAAGCAAAACGTTGCCACTCGTTATGTCTCGGTGAACAATCGGTGGTGAACAATCATGGTGCAGATAAGAGAGGGCGTTGACGATTCCTTTTATGATATTCACCCTCTTATTCCACTCCAATTTCTTAGCTTCTTCATCGTTTCTCAGAAGAGTAGCCAAGCTACCCTTTTCGAGGTACTCGTAAACTAAGAAGGAGTGCTTTGGCAAGGAACAAAACCCGTAGAACTTGATGATGTTTCGATGCCGTATCTCAATCAAGGCCTTCACCTCATTCAGAAACTGCTTTTGATCTGCCATTTCAAACGATGTGTGGAATTTCTTCACAGCTACAGAATCACCTGACGACAGCCTTGCTTTGTACACATTCCCATACCCTCCTTTTCCAATGCAATATTGAGCATCGAATTCTTCGGTGGCTCTAATGATATCTTCGTATAAAACTCTTCCATTAAACGAAGATATTGACAGAAGATTTTCATCAATATTCACACTGCTCTGTCCCTCTTCGTCCGCATCTTTCTTTCTGTTTTTGGAGATGAAGAACAATGAAATTGATGAAATTGAGAGCACCGCAAGTGACAAAGAAGGGAACAGAATTGCGAAGAGGGCCAATCTGTTTCGGCCAATATGGCTAGAAAAAGTTGAGCAAGGCGGCAATCCGTTGACATTTCCACACAAGCCTTTGTTCCCTTGTAGTTCTTCAAATGAGGCATTTAGAAATGCAGGGCAGTTGGGAATTGGACCATGCAGCTGATTATAGGCTATGTCAACAGTAGACAAGGCGCGGAGATTCTGAAAAGAGGATGGGATTTCACCGGAAAGATTGTTGTAAGAAAGATTCAACTCCAACAAGTTGTCCAAGTTTACGATTGCCGATGGAATCTCCCCTGAAAGATTGTTATGACTCAAATCTAGCACAACCAGTTGAGTCAACTTTCCTATTTCTATAGGAATTCTTTGGCTCAACTTGTTGGTGCTCAAATTCAAGTAGAATAAGTGGGAAAAATTTGCTATGCTCTCAGGGATTGAGTTGCTCAATTGGTTTGCAGACAAGTCAAGATACAAAAGATCAGACAAAAGTCCTAGTTCCATGGGAATACCACCAGAAAGTTGATTCCCATTCAAGTAAAGATAAAGCATAGAATTCAACTTCGCCATTTCAGCTGGAATCTCCCCAACTAAATGATTTGAAGAAAGATCGAGGAGTTTTAACTTACTTGAGTTTCCAATCTCAGGTGGTATTTTACCAGTGATGTTGTTCCTTGCAACAGATAGGCTTTGCAAACTTCCGCACAGTCCCCAGTTTGACGACAATTCACCGTAAAATTCATTGCCACTCAAGTCAATGAAATCTAGGCTTGGATAAACGCCAAAAGCCTCGGATATATTCCCGGTGAGCTGGTTGTTTTCAAGGTGAACTCTAAGCAAACTCGTGCAATGCTTCAAGTCTTTGGGGATTGGCCCGACAAGATTGTTGTCACTTGCTGTGAAGTTTTCAAGTACTCCACTTCCACCACGGCAAATGCTGTCGGGAAGAATCCCTGTCAGATTGTTCTGGTCTAACTCTAAAATCTTCAACTTCATGGAATTTCCTATTCCTTGAGGTATGGGACCAGAAAGTTGGTTGTCTCGAAGGTACAAGGTTTCCAAGTTGATCAAGTTACCAATCGAAGCTGGAATGGAACCATTGAGCCTATTTTGACTCAACTCTAGGTAAACAAGAAGGTTCAAGTTTCCTATCTCATCAGGAATTGGACCAGAAAGTTGGTTTTCAAAAAGTTGGAGACATGTCAGAAGGCTCAGTTTACCTAAAGAGGGCGGGATCAAACCAGACAGATTGTTTTCATAAAGGGCAAGTTCAACAAGAGAATTCATATTGCCTAATTCAGAAGGAATGGGTCCAGTAAGTTGGTTATGAAACATGTAAAGCAAATTCAAAGTTTTCAGGTTTCCAAAAGTGGAAGGGATGGGACCTGTTAGATTGTTGGTATCCATGTAAACGTAAACCAATTCCTTCATGTTTCCCATTTCTGGAGGAATGGGACCAGAAAGGGAATTGTTGTAAAGAAGCAAGGAAACAAGTTTGGTTAAGTTACCAAGAGAAGAAGGAATGGGACCATTAAGATGGTTGTTGAAAAAGGAAAGCTCGGTAATTGATTTGAGTCTACCAATTTCTTGAGGAATTGAGCCATTCAACTGGTTTTCACCAATATGAAGGGTCTGAAGATGGATAAGTTGGCCAATTTCAGGTGGGATATTGCCGGAAAACCGATTATACGATAAATCAAGGTAGGTTAATTTGGAGAGTTGGCTAATTTGAGGTGGGATTATGCCATAGAGATCATTGGTGTTGAAGTCTAGCTCTTCAAGATTAGGCAAAGATGAGAACGGGAATTCATGGAGCGTACCTTTTAGACCATAGACAGTAAGGTTAATCCTCATAATGCTGCCACCATTGTTGCAATGGATTCCAAACCAAGCACATGGGCTTGTTTTTGAATTCAAGTGGGTGGAGATATTCCAAGAAGGCAAAAGAGAACGGTTTTGGTGATTATCAAAGCTAGCTTTCCATTGAAGGAGTGCCTTTGCTTCTGCTGTAGAATCAGAAGCAACATTGAGTGAATAAAATTGTGAAGTTGTAACATATAAGAGAAGTGATACAAGAAAGGTTGCCCACTTCATTTTTTTTATAAGAGAAATGATTTGTGATTTGCATGCAAATAATGGTCTCGAATATCATGTTTATATAATGTTAAATGAAGTTTATAGTACGCTAGAATTAACTAAAGGAAGAGTCTATAAGTACTCATAATGTGTACTCAAGAATAGTATTTGGTACAAATATAAGAGATATTTAGGTGTTTGGATACAAGAATACATTGTTTAGTTGTTTGAAGACATGCAAATTTAAGGTAAAAAAGTGCAAATACTATTCTTAAGTGCAGATTATGAGTACTTATAACTTTCGCTTAACTAAACTTTGATGAACAAGTCTCCCGCACCCATTTTCACTTCATGGGTTGACCTGTTTACTAGTAATTCATAAAGGCAAAACTATTCATTGGTCATTGCACATATTATACTCCTTTTCTTTTGGGAGTCGTTTTAGTCTTCCTTTAGACTTTTCATTGATCATCAAGTCATTGCACGTATTATACTCTAGTCATCTTCCTTTGTGGAGTCTTCAAGGCTCGAACATTACTCTCTCTATCTCTCATTTTCAAGACGGAAAATTATATTTACGCACCAAATCCTTCCATCTTATCTTTACAAACTCCTAACAGTATCATGAAATGACAATTTTACCCTTATCATCAATAGTGAGAGGAGGTGGGAGGAGATGTGTATATATAAGATGGAGATATTAAATTACAAGGTCCTTTCTTGATATTATACAGAGTATATGTTAAATGAAATGAGACTTTAAATAAAAAGATGTACAAAAAAATGAACTTATTAGTGTTCTCATTCATGTAAAATGATCAAGACTATAAAATGAATAATGGTATCCTTTCCCATACATACATAAACATCTCATCTCTACCTAGCCACTTTTATTAATTCTTAGTGAAGGGCAAAATTATCATTTTTTAGGATTGTGAGAGGGTAGGTTTGGAACCTTTGGGTGGGAAAATACTATTTTCCTACAAAATAAATGTTGCCAGGAAGAGAAAGTAAATGCAAAGATTAATCTCTCCCAAGCTTATTCGAACAAGATTACCACTTGAAATGCATAATGTGCAATTCCATTGAGGGTCCATTTCTATCTTATTGGAAAAGGGGGAAAAACGTCCATAAATGGTGATATCTCCTATGGGCCCGAGGCTTCCAAGTTCCACCGAAGATGATAAATTCCAACTATTATAATTTGGCATAAATACCACTTTGCACCCTTAAGTTTATACGGACTGTCACTTTGCACCCAACTTTTTTATTTTGACCAAAATGCACCCTAAAGTTTTATTTTTGTGCCACTTTACACCCTCTGTCCAGTAGAACAAAACAAATCGATCACGGCGTCCGACGTGGCATGACACGTGGACAAAATGACACGTGGCACGTATCTTTTTGTGCACATGGCATGCCACGTGCCACTTTATGAAACATGTGGCATGCCACGTTTCAACTTTTGGTACACGTGGCGTGACATGTGTCACTTTTTGGTACATGTGTTACGACTTTTTGGTACATGTGGCGTGCCATATGTCACGTTTTGGAACACGTGGCGTGCTACGTCGGACACCGTGATGGAATCGTTTGTCCTACCATGACGGAGGGTGCAAAATGGCACAAAAATAAAACTTTAGGGTGCGTTTTGGTCAAAATAAAAAAATTAGGGTGCAAAGTGACAGTACTTACAAACTTAAGGGTGCAAAGTGTCATTTATGCCATTATAATTTTTTTTTGGTTAAAACTGAAACAAAAAAAATAAATTAAGTCATACTGAAGCCCCTAGGGAAGGCTACCCCTCTAGCATCCGCATCCAAAGCTCCAAGAACAGCTTCTGGTGGAGATCTAAACACTTCATATTCATCTTCCAAATCACATCCCAGCTTAGACAGAATATCAGCACAAAAATTGCCCTCTCGAAGTGTATGTTGGCAAGTACATGACCATTCTCGAGCCAGAAGTGCACGAACATCAGATATCAAAGCTCCTAGTGGGTGTAGGGAAACATCACCAGAGTGTATAAGATCTAACATTGTCATCGCATCCATCTCAAAAAATTCCCTCCGGTAACCTTCATCCCAAGCCAAAAGCAAGCCCAAACGTAGCGCATGGAGCTCTGCAGCAAGATTCGATATCACTCCTAGACG
>AWWV01008038.1:0-75044 GCA_001974805.1 Corchorus capsularis
CGATATCACTCCTAGATGCGCCGCATATCCCACAAGCCATTTCCCAGTCGAATCTCGGATCACTCCTCCAGCACCAGCTAATCCTGGATTACCACGTGACGCCCCATCAGTGTTTTAACTTTACTTCTTGTTCCGACGGAGGAGACCAATGGATCAACTTGTCACCCCTACTCCCCGAAACTGGCTGAACCCATGCCTCTAAGATTTCTTTAGATGTGGTATATATATTCCGCAACATATCATAATCAGAACCCCATATCTCACCTTCATTAAAAATAGCATTACATCTTTTGGAACAAATACGCCATGTAGCAGTGGCAAAAATGACAACCTTTTTTCCGCTCCTGCTTTCTCATATCCAAGTTACTTAATAACCAATCAGTTAACCCCAAACTAAAGAACTCATCCCATAATCTGCTTGGAATCAGATACTTCCATATTACCATTGCTGCCTCACAATCACGCAGCACATGCAAAACATCTTCGGGTTGAGAATTACAAACATGACACCTCGCATCAATACCAGTTCCCCAAGAGGCTCGCATAACATTTGTCACCAATCTACCACGCCAAGCAAGCCATAGAAAGAAAATCCAACGTGCCGGCAACGGTAATTTCCACAACCATTCAAAATCATTGGTAGGGAAAATACTAAGTTCCTGCAACAAATTAGCATAAGCTGAACCTGTAGAAAATTTCCCATTAGAACATAAGCCCCAAATATACGAGTCTGGCATAGTAGAAACTCGTGGAATTGGATAACCCACAATTCTCATTGCAATCTCCATAGGCACCTGCGCAAATAACATCTCCATATTCCAAGTACCATGTAGAATAAAATCACTTACACGAACATTAGCATTCACATATTCAGGAATAAACTCCATAAAATCAACCAATGGTTTCTCAAGCCAAGAATCATACCAGAAACTTGTAGAAGTACCATCCCCAATCCTTTTACGCAGTCCTTGTGACAAATCTTTCAAAGCTGAAACCAAGCCCCTCCATGAGTGAGACCAAGCAGCCCGAGATGAATTTTGAAAATTAGAAGCAAACTCAATAATATCCCCATCAACACCATACTTAGCTTTAAGAGCTTTAACCCATAGGCTATTCGATTCTGTCAAGAACCGCCATGCCGTTTTTTGCATCAACACATTATTATGTAGCTCCATACGCCTTAAACCAAGACCACCCATTTTCTTAGGAATACAAACTTTCTCCCAATTTACTAGATGTACCGCCCTTTTAGTCTCTGAACCACCCCATAGGAATCTCCTGTTCAAACTATCAATTTGATTACACACATTTTTTGGGAGCTTAGAAGTGAGCATAGTATATGTAGGAATAGATGAAGTAACCGAAGCAACCAAAGTAGCTCGACCAGCAAGGGTTAAGCATTTTTCCTTCCACCCACTAAGTCTAGCGTTAACTTTATCCAACAATTCTCTGTAAGTGCTTTTAACTACCCGACCATGAATTAACGGCACACCAAGATACTTGCCGAAATCTCTAGTTAGGCCAATACCCAAGCATTGAGATACAAGTCTGGTGTTGCTAATAAGAGCATGGGGGGAAACAAACAAGCTAGACTTCTCCAGGCTCACCTTTGCTCCAGATGACATACAGAACTTCTCCATAACAGCTTTAATCACATTCGCCTGATTCAAAGTAGCCCTCCCAAATAAAAACAGGTCATCAGCGAAGAAAAGGTGAGAGATCCTCAGTCCATTCCTTCCCATAGAGATCGGTTTCCACTTCCCTAAAGAGACAGCTTCCGAAATCAAATGACCAAGTCTTTCCATGCATAACACAAATAAGTAGGGAGAAAGCGGGTCCCCTTGCCGGAGTCCTCTCCCTGGGCGAAAAAACTCAGATTGTTCACCATTCCACATCACCGACATTGAAGAACTCTCCACACAGAACATAATTAGATTAATCCAGGAAACAGGGAAACCAAATACCTGTAAAGTTTCCCGCAAGAAATCCCATCTAACTCGATCATAAGCTTTCTCCAAGTCAATCTTGATTGCCATCAAACCGAACTTACTTCGAGTCTTACGGATCGAATGAATCATCTCTTGTGCAATTAGAATATTATCCGCAGCCTGTCTTCTCGGAATAAAACTGGCCTGAAAATGAGCTACCAATTTATCCAAGAAAGGCCGTAATCGATTCACTAGCACCTTCGTGATCAATTTATATGCTACTGTACAGAGACTTATTGGCCGAAATTGCTTTGAATACTCCGGATTTGTTACCTTTGGAATGAGAACTAAGAGAGTTCTACTTAGCTGCTCACTGAAAGTACCTGAGATGAAGGCTTGTTGAACAAGATCAATCAAGGAATTACCAACAATATCCCAACATTCCTGATAAAATCCAGCTTGAAAACCATCAATGCCAGGTGCCTTCCATGGTTTCATCTGGAAAAGAGCTATACGAACCTCATAAGGAGCTATTTCTCGGCCTAATAGAATCCTATCATCATCATTGAAACTAGGAGATTGGGAAGTAGACAACGGACTCCTTTGATAATCATCCAAGCTATACAGTGTTTTAAAGAAACCCGTAACCAAATTCCTAAGCATAACCGGATCCTCAACCCAGTCACCATTATCATCATGAAGCATTGTGATTCTATTCCTCCTACGACGACAAATTGTTGAGAGATGGAAAAAACGTGTGTTTCTCTCCCCATGCTGTATCCATTGAACCCGAGATTTTTGGGCCCAAAAAATTTCCTCCTGTTTCAGAAGCTGATTATACTCGCCAATTAATTGCTCCTCCAACAATTCTAGTTGATGTGAACGAGAGAAGGACAAAGATCGCTGCAATCCCCCAATTCTAGCTCGAAGCTTCTTTTTCTTCTCAAATAAATTACCAAATGAATCCTTATTCCATTCTTTTAATAGCTCCGCCATTTTATCCAATTTATGATCAAGACCACCATGAATGTGCTGCCATGAGTGTCGAACCATGGCCTGAAAATCAGCTGCCGTTAACCACATCGCTTGGAAGCGGAAAGGGCGATTAGTACGGTTGAGATATACATTAGGCTCGCAATGCAAAATAACCGGACAATGATCCGAATGTACCCTAGGAAGGTGACGGACCTCCGCCTCTGGAAAGAGAAATCACCACCCAGCATTAGAAAGCACACGGTCCAGCCTTTCTTGTATCTTACAAACTCCCTGCCTTTTATTGCACCATGTAAATGAAGGACCACTAAATCCAAGATCCATCAAACCACACGTAGCAAGCATGTTACTAAAAGCATTACACCTACCTATATAAGGCAAATTACCACCAAACTTCTCTGAGCTGTTTAAAACATCATTAAAGTCTCCGGCTACTAACCAAGGAAGCTGGACAGTAGCAGCGAAATCCTCCAAAGATTTCCACAAATTCCTTCGAACTTCAAGAATGGGGCTTGCATAAACTGCTGATAATAAAAAATCAGGGGCATTGGCTCGCTTAACAACAACATGAACCAATTGAGAAGAAGAAAAAATAACCTCTAAATCAACACAACTATTATCCCAGCAAACCCAAATTCCACCGGCATAACCCACCGGATCAGCTATGTGAACGTTCGAAAACAATAACTTTCTTGCAATCCTTCGAGCTCTATCACCAGAGATTCTAGGCTCAACAATAATCAAACAAGTCGGACGATGAACCCGTATCAAATCCTTAGCATGACGCAAAAAGGATTTACCACCAGCTCCTCTACTGTTCCATAGGATTAGACTCATGGGATGGAGGAGAAGAGTTGTTTTGCAAGACCATATTGTCTCGTCCACTCACTTGGCCCGAAAAGCCTTCATCAAACGGCGTGTCTGCCACCACAGTTTCAAGCACTTCATCATCAGGTGGATTTCGAATCCTAATATCCGATCCATCCACAATATTAAAAAAGTCAGGTTCCTCTTCCATATTGTCCTGACTTCCTTCAAAATCATTCGCCTGCCCCCATGCTGTTTTCTGAATTGCACTCGAATTTATGTGTGCCGTCTGTTGTGAACTAAACTTGTGAATAGAGGATTTTGGAACTTGGGTTCGTTGGCTTTCAACAGGCCTAGTTTGGGCCGAACTTGATGGACTATTCATCTGGGCCATTTGCTGAAAATGGCTATCTTCAGACTCTTTATTCTTCTTCTTCTTTTTCTCCCGGGTAACAAAAGATGCCCCAATACCACTGGCCCAAGCCTTCACTGTTTCCACCCTTTCCTCCTCAAAATTCGGTTCCTCATTATCACCTAAATCAACTGGAGACAAAGCGGCAAATCTCGAGCCATGATTACGCCTATCATCCTGCTTAGCAACTCCACGATTTATGGGATTTGTTTTAGGAGGTCTCCTATTCTTCCGGGGTTCTGCAATCATCCATGGGCCAAAATCCCCTGCATACGCACTGTTCTCCTTATTCTGCACCTTCTCCCCCACAGCCGCCATTGACGGTTCCTCTAATTGTTGTTGCTTCTCTCCCTCGTCCTCGGCTGGAAAATAAGGACATACAGACTTATGCCCCTGCCTCCCACACTTAAAGCAAATCATAGGCAGCCCTTCATACTCCACTTGTAACCACCTATCTTCAAAATAAACTTTGGGAACAAGAGGTTTATCAAAGTTAACTTCTACACAAACTCTGGCAAATTTTCCCCTCTCAACATACTTAGTTTTAATATCTGCTCTCACTGCTTTACCCACAGAATTGCCCAAAGCCATCAAGATCCTAGGGTGGTAATATTCAACAGGTAATCCTGGGAACCGAACCCACACACTTGTAGTATCAATAGTTGCAGTACTGGGATTGAAATCCGGCGTCCAAAGACGCATAGTCAAATAATGACCAAAAATAACCCATGGTCCTTCTTCTAAAGCAAAAGTCAAATCCTCCACTGAAGCGAAACGCACCAAGAAATACCCAGCACCAAGGTCAATCAGGCTGATCTCACCCTTTGGATTCCATAACTTATGGATTTTCTCCTCAAGAACTCTATAGGAGATGGATCTCCCTAACAATTTAACAATGAGACACCTTTCCCACTGCCGCCGGATATGTGTTTTGAATCTTTCCGATAACGAGATTCTCGGCCATCCTCCATAAGTGGAAACGTGTATCAAACCCTCATCAGAATCCAGCGATCCCAACTCATCAAAGTTTCTACTATTACCCACCATAGCCTCCTTAAAAGACAAAGGAGGGTGAGATTGACCATCTCTATTCTCCATCCCCTTTATTTTCTTAGTACTTCTGGCTAGATTGTCTTCCTCCTCACCCGAGCGCTCTCTCTCTCGACTTTCAGTTTCCATTCATGAACTTCCTATTCCAAACTATTGTCTTTATGCCATTATAATTTAGTTGTAATATTTCGGCCTAAAAATTATTATAAGGTTGTAATATAGCGACGCCCATCTTGTCTGGGCCTTCCCACCTTTTATTGGGTTCGTATTCGTTCAATTCAAGGGCCTTACATTACTTCAACAAATCTATAGACTTTAGCTGACAGCCTAAGCGCCAAGTCTAACACTAGGTATATACACATATAGGAGTTAAGAAGACTCCCTTAGCCTTAGCTATTATTTTTTCAATTATATAAAGACAAACAAAGCTAGGTTAGCTATCATGATTCGGTCGAAATAGCAAATAGCAAGTAGTAATTTTTATGTTGATGTGCAAGTTGAATTCTTTGAAAATGAATCCATCTGTTAAAAGAAGTTAATTATTCAAAGAAGACAAGACTATGGGTACTACCTTTATCCACACTACTTTTGTACACTATTATTTATAATCATTGAATATTAGTTTTGATTTGAATAACAACCGTTAGATATAAATAGTGTAATAAAATAGTGTGGATTATGGTAATGCAAATAACTTTATCATTTCAAAGAAATAGTTTCGACCTGGTACAATTTTTTTTTTCAAAGGAAAAGCTAGTACAAACTTGAGTCGTCTCTTAACAAAACTCAAATTAATTCTTAAATAACATATCCATTATGTACTTACTATTAGAAGTTGTGAGGGTTAAAATGCATGCAACTTAAGCAAAATCCGAGACAGACTACTTTAAAAAACTATAAAAATCAACTTGTTGACACATACGATGACAGTCAAACAAACAAACGTTGGATTCTCTCTTACATTATGATGACATATCTTTTGCTAACTTTATTTGTCTGCCTCACTTCACCAATGAATTACATTAACCCACGTGCCACATTCATCGGATTCTAGGTTTCATTACCGGAGAAAGGGGACTGGGGATAAGGAAAACACTTACAAAAGTCAATTCATTAATTAGAAGTAGAGTACATTAAGCTCTAGCCATAATAAACTAGTACTAAAATTCTCTTCTTCTTGAAGCCTAACCAAAATCTGGCCAAAAAAAAAAAAAACTCCCCCACTTGTGCTTAATTTAAAAACGAGTGTTGCTACAGGCCCCGCATCATTTTCCCGCAATGGCCCCCCGCTTGACGTGTCCCTCATGGTCATACGCCACGTGTTAATATGTTATCACTTTGGCCGGTCCCACCATACCTTTTGAACAAACGTTAACGTTAGTTTTACCCATTTTCACTTAAAATCAATTTTTTGTTTTAGTATTTCATTTTCCTATTCAAAGTTTTACCCTCTTTTTTCCTTGGAGTCTGTGTTGCCACTAACAAAACATCCTTTATCTTTATTTATTATTGCTCAAACCCTATAATAATACCTAAAAAAATAAATTAATTAATAAAATACAATTAATTTTGGAATGCATCTTTAAAATAAAATTAAGAATTTCATTTGGAGCTAAATTCGGTGTTATTAGTTTTATATTTTATTCCTAAAATTCTATAATGATAAAATTAAAACTTTAGAGGGGCTAAATTTAGTGAATTAGTTTTATATTTTATCCCTAAAACCTTATAACAAAACATTATTAATTTTGGAATTTATCCTTTAAATAAAATTTATCAATTTGGGGCTAAACTTAGTGAAATTAGTTTTATATTTTATTTCTAAAACCCTATAACAATACGTTATTAATTTTGAAATTTACCCTTCAAATAAAATTTATTAATTTGGGGCTAAACTTAGTGAAATTAGTTTTATATTTTATTTCTAAAACCCTATACCAATATGTTATTGATTTTGGAATTTACCCTTAAAACAAAATTAAAATTTTAATTTGGGGCTAAACTTAATGACATCAGTTTTATATCTAATTTCTAAAATGTTATAATAAAAAATCTTTAATTTCATATTTACTCTTAAAAATTTTACCAAGGCTGAACTTTATAAAAAGAATTAAAAAAGGAAAAAAGAAAAAGAAAAGACAAAAGAGATAAGGAATAGTTTCACCATTGGATTTAACTACTAAACGGAGTTAAGAAATGTTAAATGCCACGTCATGGGGGAGAAGTTTGACGGGATTGGATGCGGGGCAAGTAGCATTTTCCTTTAAAAACTACTATCATTAGTTTATTTTAGTAATTTATTTGTCTATCCTTCAAAAAGTAATTTATTTGTCTAAACTAGTTAATGAGATTATGGAGAAAGGTAGGTATTGGACTATTGATTGGTATTCCTAACTCGTGGCCAACTACCAGTCTCTTTTGGCATTAGTTTGGTGGGTGAATATATGACAATGTCTTTTTCTTGGCATAAAAATAAAAATATAGTAATGCTCCTCTCAGGCTCAGCAATAGATATTGGATGCTTGTCAATTTTCACAAGTATCTTGCTACTTTGCTGCCAATGCCCCTTTTTATCATTTCCCTAAAAATGAACAAACTGAAAAGGAGTTCTTCCTACTAATAAAAATTAGAACAATTAATATACATTTACTCCCTAATACAAATCAGGAAGAAAATCAAAATTTTGGTTCATCTTAATTACTACTCCTTATTAAGTGTTGAATTTGTTGGTGATATTTTTTTTTTCCATGAAACAAGACCATCACATTGTATCAGTGTGTGATTGAACAAAAGCAAGAGGAAAAACCATATAAAGAAAAAAGACAAATAAGGTTTTCTTTCGTTCATAGTATGTCTAAGTCTTTGTTATTACTATATATGGAGTACATATATATTACTCAGTAATTAGTATTCTTTTCTTAATTAACAAATTATTGGACATCTCAAAAACTTGATTCTTAAAGTAAAATATATAAAGTAAAACTTGATTTTTATAAACTTGATAGATGGGTAGATCAGAATTAAGTTAACTATTCATAGTCATTTTTTGTTTTCAAACAAAGTCAATTTAGACGCCAGAAACAAGCAGGGTCCTACGTCCCACCACCATTTTCAGCTGTATAAATTAACTACATCATCATCAGGAATTTGGCTATCCTGCTGTTTTCTTTACTTTTCACTTGTCAGCATCTTCAGTTGGTTTAGTATATAGTATTTCTCTCTAGAAAAGGAGCAGCAGGAAAATGGCTGTAGGAGGTTTCGCCGTCGACGGACCTGTCACCGGCGACTTCAATAGCAAGATCACGGTTGCTGTGGTGATCACCTGCATCGTTGCTGCCACAAGCGGCCTCATATTTGGCTATGACATCGGGATTTCAGGTGTGGTTTCCGTTTATCTTCTTAATATATATTATTATCTGATAATAATTAACAACTGGTATGGTATCACCTAATCTAACTACCCCAGTCTGTTTGTGTTAGGTAGGAATAGGATAGGAAGTAGCCAGGAAGATGAATGATAAGTATTTTTATTACTCTCACTTTATTTCTCTTGCTCGTATATGCAGTTTTAATCTGGACATAATATAATATCACAATGAGAAAATTTATGATAAGCATTAAGATTGTTAGCAGTTTTGGCCTTCATCTGATACGGCCGTTTCAGTTCACTGACAGAAATGAAACAAATTTAATATTATCAAGAAGATGTGAAGTTATAGTAGAGATAAAATTATAGTATATATATAAGAAACATATATATAGGTGTTAAAAAGCCTCAAGCTGTGCTTAAAGTGGCTAGATTCAGAAACTGAATTTTCTTAATTCTGGTTTCGGAAAATCATGAAAAACAGGGGAGATTCAGGGGATTCTGTTTAGTTCAATTTTCCAGAGAATGTTAACTCAAATGATGGGGAAAAATGGAATTTACTAGCCTTATACTATAATAAGGTTAATTATCACCTTGCCTAGGAAGTATAAATCCCTCTCTGGATTTTGTTTTTAAACTTCGCCTGCCACTCCATGGATAATGAAAACTGCAGACTGTAATAAGTCAACACTTAGCAACCTTGACTGGTGGTCCGTGGTTGGCCCTATGGCAGTGATTTAGTTTATGTTTTACAAGCTTTATTTTTTTATTTTTTTTAATTTGCATGGACTCCAATTTGCTATTAAATTATGGAGTACCATTGGACTAATTCAAATTTTGTATTATTAATTTTCCATATGTAGCTATCAATGGTGAATTCATTGATCGTAATTTTCAATTAATGGTCATCTGCTTTTAACATCACTTTCACACACTCTGGGCAATTGAAACTATTTGAGACTAGTAGTAACTAGCCACTTGGAAAGAAATACCTAAAACTGAAGATTAGGTGTCAACTAATTAATGGTTACCTTCTCTTAAGAATGGAAAAGATTTGTTGCAGGTTACAAGGAATCCAATTAATCATGCCTTTAATTTGTTGGGTATATCTTCAAAACTGAACAAATTGTAAAGTGAATGTTGCAATGAAAATTTTACGATGGATATATAATGAAATACCAAAAACATGAATTTGCTACTAAAACTGACACAGCATTTCATTAATATTTGCTGGTAAATTCACAGGAGGTGTAACAACCATGCAACCATTTCTTGCGGAATTTTTCCCATCAGTATTAACAAAGGCAAAAGGGGCTAAAACAAACATCTATTGCGTTTATGATAGCCAAGTTTTAACCGCATTCACTTCTTCACTTTACATTGCTGGTTTGGCTGCATCACTGGTTGCTAGCCGCCTCACCGTTGCAATTGGCCGCAGAAACACGATGGTGATAGGTGGCCTAACCTTCCTTGCTGGTTCTGCTATCAATGGTGGCGCTGTGAATATAGCCATGCTTATTTTAGGCCGTATCTTGCTTGGATTTGGAGTAGGTTTCACCAACCAGGTAATTACATGAAAGTTTCAACTTAATACGTGTTATAGCTACCATGCATAAACAAGAAGCATTTTTTCCAATTATGCATTTTAACATTTCCCTGTTAAAATTGATTTTAAGTTCTAAACTATTTAATTTAATGAAGGCAACTCCTGTATACCTCTCTGAAGTGGCACCACCAAAATGGCGAGGTGCCTTCAACACAGGCTTCCAGTTCTTCATCGGCGTTGGAGTTGTGGCAGCCAACTGCATAAATTACGGCACTGCCAAACACAGCTGGGGTTGGCGTCTTTCTCTTGGCCTCGCCACTGTACCGGCCTGTATCATGACCATAGGTGCACTTCTCATTTCGGACACACCCAATAGCCTAATAGAACGAGGCAAAGTGGAACAAGCCCGACAATCTCTTAGGAAAGTCCGAGGGAAAGGATGTGATGTCGAGTCCGAACTTGCCGAACTTAAAAAGGCCAGTGAGGTGGCCAAAGAAGCCAATCAAGAACCCTTTATGACTATATTTAAGAGGCAATACAGGCCTCACCTGGTCATGTCAATTGCCATACCATTTTTCCAACAGGTTACTGGGATTAACATCATTGCATTTTATGCACCGGTTCTGTTCCAATCGGTTGGCTTCGGGAATGATTCAGCTTTGATAGCAGCAATCATTTTGGGATTGGTTAATCTTGCCTCAATCCTTGTCTCCACTGGTGTAGTTGATCGGTATGGTCGAAGGTTTTTGTTCCTGGAAGGTGGAATTCAAATGTTTGTCTGTCAGGTATGGCATTCAATGTTCCATGTCTCGATTTACGGGCCTAAGAAAGAAAAGGACCCATATCATAAACTTACTATTGAATCAATAGCCAAAATCTAACTAAATTGGGTGCTTTTGTAAATTTTGTGTAGGTGGGGGTGGCGGTGGTGCTAGCAGTTACAACAGGAGTTTCAGGCACCAAGCAAATCAGCAAGGGCTATGCAGTTTTGGTACTGGTTCTGATGTGCATATATGCAGCGGGGTTTGGTTGGTCTTGGGGCCCTCTAAGTTGGCTAATTCCGAGCGAAATTTTCCCAATCAAAATTCGGCCAACGGGCCAAAGCATCAGCGTAGCTGTCAACTTTGCAACCACCTTCGTGCTCTCGCAAACCTTCTTGACCATGCTTTGCCACTTCAAATATGGCACCTTTTTGTTCTACGCTGGTTGGATCGCCTTGATGACTCTTTTCATTGCTCTATTCTTGCCAGAAACCAAAGGGATTCCTCTTGACTCCATGAATTTAGTTTGGGAGAAGCACTGGTATTGGCGTCGCTTTGTTTGCGACAATTAAACGTTACTACACCAAATTTGTCAATTAATGACACAAATATTAACGTCATAAAATGTCAAATTTGCATCACACAAGATATTCTTTGACATTTTTCTTACAGTCACGCCATTCGTCACCTTAGCAACGTCGCTAAAGGTATAATGTGACGCTTTAAGAGTTTCGTCATAAAAATGTAACTTTTATGTGACGAAAACGAAAAACGTCATCTTATGATAAAGCTTCAGTGACGTTTTACAACGTCATAAATTATTGTTCAAATTGTCACAAAATGACATGAATTGTCACCAAACAAGATGTAAAATTATAAATTTGGTGACGATGTTGATGTCGTCACAGTAATAGGTGACAAATATTATTGGCACCCATTACCAAATTTATATGTCATTGAATATCAATTAACATTTAACACCGTTAGGTGTTGGCTAACGTTAAATAATTGTGACGTTAACAAGATCGTCACAACAACTAGGTGACGTTAGGGGTGTAATCGAGTCGAGCCGAGCCGAACATCTCAATACTCAAGCTCGACTAAAAATATTGAGTTCGAGCTCGGGCTCGAGCTCTGTCGAGCTTTGTTTTTGGTACTCGAGCTCGACTCGATACGAACTCGAGCCGAGCTCGAGCCTAATTGAGTATTTTGACAAATTCAAAAGTACTTGATATATCTTTAACAAAAAAATCCCACCGAATAAATTCAATTAAATAAAAAATTGAAAACATAGGATCTCCAATATGAAATTAAGAAATTAATTAGTTTGAAAACAAAGAAAAAAAAAGAATCTGAAAAATTTTGAAAGGCGAAACAAACTTTATTGAACAAAAAATAGCAAGAAAAAGGTCTAGCCATGGTCTTCCTCTCAAAGACTGCTATGAGTCCCGATGGTGTTGATGAAATACTTGCTAAGCAACTCGTTAGTAAATGCAAAATCGAAGATGTGAGAGATCTAGCCAAAATCGCTCATAGATGCTTGCACAAATCACCAAAGAAACGACCTTCAATAGATGAAGTAACATAGGCTATACTAAAGATGAAATAGAGGCGCCTTCCCAAAGAAGACACAATGTCGTTGGCTGAAGGAGATTTTGCGCGAATTATGAAGAAATAAGAAGAATAGAAGATAAAGTGGGGGTGGGGGGCGGCGTGGGTGGGGTGAGGCGTGGGTGATTTGAAAAGAAGAAAAAAAATGGATCTAGGTTTTAGGTTTTTATGACATTCTATTACAATGACAAATTTATCCCTTTTATTAAAAAAAATGTATAAGTTATGTGTGTAAGGTTAATAAAGTAATTGAACTATAAATATATTATATTTATACTAAAGAGGCTCGTTTAGGCTCGGCTTGTTGAACTAGGGCTCGAGCTCAAGCTCGGTTCGAATTTTCCAAGCCGAACTCAAATTTTTCTCGAGTAGCTCACGAACTGTATTGTATCACTTACACCCCTAGGTGACGTAATAGTTTTCATCAATTGCATGCCACAAAATATGAACTTTTTGGTCATTATTGAAAAAATGAATTCATCACACTAGATATTAAAATGATTGATCTGTTATGGAAAATGTGGACATTCACACCATATTAAACCTATCTAGTCTTGAAGACTAATCAATAATTAAGGTTGCACAACTTGGTGGCCAAGACGATTGCAACTTGTAGGATTCATAGTCAAATTGCCTTTGACAACTTCCTTTCTCCAAAAGGTCTTCAACTTTGATTAGGACTTGTTGCGCCAAAAATCTCTTGCTATAGTTTTCGCGGAGAAATCTTAATGACAGCATAGGGGCGTGCCAGTCAATTTGGTGAAATTGACAAAGAGGTTGTAAAAACTAGATCTGGTGCGCAGAGCAGCAGATTGAAAGATCAGAGCAATTTGTGGGGATTGGATCAAAGTCACACTGGAGCATTTAAATCATTGGATCCACAAGAATAAGACTTCCTAAATTAGCGTTTCAAGAGCGGTTGTTGATTGAAATTGAAAGAAAAGAGCAATTTGATTGATATTGCTGAAAGAGAAACAAGTTTTTGGTGTTTTAACGTCCGGAGACGAGATTGAAACAAGAAAATTATAAAGAACGAGTAAGAACACGTGATGAATAAGAGTAAAAAGGCGCGAGCCTGAGAGAAAATAAGCACAGAGCTTGGTTTTTTGCGCGGAGCAAGTTTATAGCTGTAGAAGTGTGTCTGAAGCTCTGGGATTGATCCCTTTATATAGGGAGCGGTGTGGGCCTTGGATTTGATGGGCTTGACTTGCTGAGGAAGGCGATTTCCTTATGCCTAGGCAGATGGCAACTCTAGGAATGTGCAGTGAAACTTCCTTCTTCTTCTGATTACTTCCAACAGGTGAGAGGAGGGAGGAGAGGCTTGCCAGGGCGTCATCCATCTGGTATGGGTGGCGGAAATTTCCTTCTGGTATGGGTGATGGACAATTATCCCTTCTGCCTGTCACTTCAGTATGCATTCTGCTACTTCCGATGGACTGAAATCACCTGACTTGACTGAGAAGTGGCCTTCTGACATATGTCTTGGAATTTTATCATCAAGGCCACGAAATTCTCTTTACTTAGCCATATTTAGCTCACCAAATCATAAAAATATCCTTCAATTAAGAAAAATGGCTAAACCGGGGTGACAAAGCCACTTGTCCTTAACTGAAAAGAGTGCAAAAGTTGCAAACGAGCTCATATTGAGCCCAAATTTCACCAGTAGGCTTAGATTATCTTCATAAGACTATGGGAAAAATTCTACGTAAAACCGAGCTCTCCTTCATGGTGAACTTGGTTTCACACCCCAAAGTGTCCTTAACTGAAAAACGTGCATAAGTTTTTCATCTTAAGTCCGATTGAGATGAAATTTTTCCAAGATGATCTACATTACTCAAGGATCATCAGGATATGCCCCCTTGTTGGAGCCGCACTCCCTAGCTAGATCAATATCATTGAATTTCGCATTTTTGTCTTTAATTGAACAAAATACAAATTTGCCTCCCGGGAGGGAGCAACTAGCTGGGTGGCCTGACCACTGTGTTAGAGTGATTGTGTATGATGGATGTGAGAGATAAAATCCCACGCCTCCCTTGGTTAAGTGAGTGTTTCACTTGCTGACAAAGTCTTGCTCTCTGCCTCCTTTAGTACAAGAGGTGAGGAGACAACTTCCTGAGAGCAGTGCGGCCTTCCCTGGGTATTGGGAACAACTTGTATTTTTAAGTCCATGAGATGTTTTCCATCTGCATGGTCAGATGGCATGCAATTTCCCTTTTTACTGTCTGCCTCCCTAGCTGACAGCAGCATTAAAGGAAACTGCTTCTTTATGACCTATCACACCACTTCCCTTAGTCAGGGGTGGCATAAGAGGGGAAAATAATAATAATTATTTTGAAAAATAATTATTATTTATTATTTAATAATTAATTTCGGCAATTTATTAATTAATTACAAGAGTTTCCTAATTTTATTAGAATTAGAGTGGTACAGAAACTAAGTTTCTTTAGGATTTTTGATTAAATCTTGACCACACATCTTAACCATATTTACGTGAAAACCAATTTACCCTCAATTGTAAATTGAGGTACAACAGGACTCTTGGAAGCAAAAATCAAATTTGATTGCTTTTATCAAAGAAGTCTTCAATTATGATTTGGACTCTTAGAAGAAAAAATCAAATTTGATTCCACATAAGAAACATAAGAAAGATGAAGGAGTGTATATAATATATATATATAGGGTACTCCTCCTTGAACAAAACCAATTCCCATATACAAAAACAAGCTACTTATTAGTAGAAACTTGTTTTACTACTCTTGTATTATTTCCTTAAAATAGTGAACTATTATTTATTAGTATCCGATCACGTAGGTATAATTTTGGCCGAACCTCATTAAATTTGATATTCTTTCTCCTTATTATTTTGGTGGAGACACTCTAGTCTCCATTATTTTCATAACATGATCAATTATTTTCATTAATTAAAATTTTAATACAAATATTACATACTCAAAAAAACTGATGTAACAGTAAAATCCTATAAATATAATATTGTTCACAATATAAAAATAATAAAAAATCTATATTATCAACTAAAATCCTAAAGAATCCTAGATTCCAAATGACATGATAAACTTAGAATCTTCACAAAAAAAAAAAAGTACCAAAACTGGCTAATAGCATAGTGTCATACATGCATCTTCGGAGATTCAAGCAGAGAAGGTTGCAAATTGATCGACTCCTTTACTGATCTAGTATCTGCACCAAAAACAATGTAGGAAAAAGAGAAATGCACATATATCATAGAAAATCTAAGTCAGTTTCAGAAACATACACTAGTACTATTATATTAGAAATAGAAAATGAACAGAGGTGATCTGGTATACTCAATTCAATTCAATTGTAAGAAGAGAAGGGTTTTGATTTTTGAAGCTTTATCTATTTGCAAGTCACTGCTTTCCTGACTTGTAAAAGCCACATTGCCATCTGCATTGCTAAAAGACAAGCTTCCAAGACAACCTCCTCTAATCTAACCAGATATTTAACCGATGTGGTAAGGAGTTGTTATGCATCGTCTTTGCCTCTACAACTGCGTTTGAAGAAACGTTTCCTATAATCATAAATGTCTCGAAGAGAAGAATCCCAGAACTAGTAATCATAACGTTACCACGTTAGGCAAATGATACAAGGAATCTGCAGTATGTTACGTTGGAACTTGGAATTAATAATGTTCTTAAACATTTCTTGCCACATTGAATTAGTGAGTGTGAATATTTTATCGTAATGGGGATTGGGGAGCAGTGTTTTCAATAGTTTTTTCCAAAGACAATTCAATTCAACATAACATAACATTATATAAAAGAAACTAAAAAAAAATAGGTGAAAATATTTTGGTTTCCCTCGCTTTCTAGAGACTATTTAAGATCAAGGTTCATCTTCTCAAAAGCAGCTTTCATTTAAATTTTACACGCAAAGAGAGATTGGAGAAATATGCAAGGAGCCGAGGAGGAAAGCAGAGAGGAGGCTCCAAAAGTGCAGATCGCAACTCTGTGTGCCAGAGCTGCGCTTCTGCTTTCTTCGCTGAAATCAACCATGATTCGCGGCTTCGAAGCTGCAATCAATGATGAAATCGAGGTTTTGAAATCCATTCCTCTTTCTTTTTTGATCCAAATTTGTGTTTAGTCTGGTTAATTAGATCCTGATTTCTTCTTATTCTTCTTTGTTTCTCTTCACTTAACGCGCAGGAAAAGGAGAAGATGAGGAGAGAAATTGAAAAGCTGAAGGTGGAGTTGGTGAAGGAGCGAGTGAAGATGAAGAAAATCAAACTGTTCGGATCGATGGAGCTGATTCTTCCACTTATCCTGGTCATATTGATTTCCAGTTTCTTCATGAAGCGAGCACTCGATTCCTTTCTCTTGGATGATCAATCTTCCTTCTGTGATTACTGAAGAAATGACTAGCTCTAGTCTAGATTTTTCAAATGTTCTGTCATTTAGGGAATGTTGATGAACGGCATCCATTTTGAATTTGAAGAAAATTTAGTTGTCTTGTGAGTTGTGACTTGTGTGAGATCAAAATTGCCAAACAATGAAATTTGATCCAAATCTGCTGTTTCATCATGCACCGGTTCTGTTTGAAATTCAAATTGGGCTTACTCTGGGCCAAATTGCAGGCCACTTTGAAGGATCCAACTTTAAGATTTATAACATACTTAAATTCTACTGCTTCCGATATGCATATATAAGCAGGTGGGTTGGGTTTTAGTTAGTCTTGAGTCTTGGGCTCTCTCAGGTCAGCAACTGGCTCATTCCAAGTGAAAATTTCCTAATCAAAAAAACTCGCGCTCTTCCGAACCTTCATAACCATGCATGCTTTTGCCACTTTAAGTTTGTTTTGTTCTTTTTGTTTGCAAGGAGTGGAAGGGGGTTGGGGTCAAGGAAAACACTTGCAAAAGTCAATTCATTAATTAGAAGTAGAGTACATTAAGCTCTAGCCATAATGAACTAGTACTGACAAAGTACTAGCAAAAAACTAGTACTAAATTTCTCTTCTTCTTGAAGCCTAACAAAAAAGAAAAAAAAAAATTAAATTTCCCGCACTTGTGCTTAGAAAACTAATCATTAGTTTATTAACTTTTTTTTTTTGTCTAAAACTAGTTAATGAGATATGGGATTTGTAGAAATTAAAAGAGAAAAACTTATAACAAACAAAGGAAAAACAGGATGGGTGAAGGAGAGAGAATTCTGTAAACAAAAGCTCACTACTTCCAACTTTCATTCATCAAAATGATATAGACTTACAACAGATATAATTTATTCTTAGTTTCTAAAAGTCAAAAGCTAACTAGAACCTAATGCTAGCGGAATGTTCCCCCATGTAGTAGTAGTAATTGATCCTGTTGGATCCAGTGATCATACGCTGACTCAGCTTAATGGGAAGCTGCGCTGCAGCATTGATGGTGATGAGGGGAGGGAGGCCATCTGCTCGTGTGGTTGTTGCATTGTTTGTAGCAAGAAGACTAGGGGTTGTTGATGATCCAGATGACATTAATGTTGACAGAAAATATTGTAAAAGGAGAAGGAAGAAGAAAGGAAGGTGAGTTTGACAGAAAATAGAAAGGAAAAAAAAAAACTCAGCTAGAGTATTCAAATGTTCCCCGCTAATACCTAATACTGTCATAATAAAGACATAGAGGTTGAAAAACTTGATCCCACAAATACTTTAGATTAGTCTTCAAAGACAGTTTGCAAATTTTTCAAAATATCTGATGCAATTTCATCAAAAATCAAGCTGTTAATAAATGCTGCAATTAAGCTGCAAATTCAGCCAAACTTCAATAAAATTCATGGAGAAAGGAAGGTATTGGTATTCCTAACTCGTGGCCAACTACCAGTCTATTTTGGGATTAGTTTGGTGGGGTGAATATATGTATGTTAATGTCTTTCTTTTGGCATAAAAATATAGTAATGCTCATCTCAGAAAACAGATATTGAATTTGTTGGTGATATTTTTTTTCCTTGAAACAAGACCATCACATTGTATCAGTGTGTGATTGAACAAAAACATGAGGAAAAACCATATCAAGAAAAAAGACAAAATAAGGTTTTGTTTCATAATTCATTTATAGTATGCCTATGCCTATATCTGTTATTATAGTTAGTATTCTTTCGTTTGATAGATGGGTAGGTCAGAATCCGGTTCACTATTCCTAGTAATTTTTGTTTTCAAACAAAGTCAATTCACACGCCAAAAACAAGCCCAGCTTTGCTCTGTCGTGTAGCTCCCAAATGCTCGCAATTTTCTGCTATATATATAAATCCAGTACAACAGTTGGGTGACCATAATCAGGAATTTGGCTATCCTGCTGTTTTCTTTACTTGTCAGTATCTTCAGTTGGTTCAGACTTCAGTATATAGTACTAGTGCACTACTACTTACTTCTCAGGAGAAAAGGAGCAACAGGAAATGGCTATAGGAGGTTTCACTGTGGACGCACCTGTCAGCGGTGACATCAACAGCAAGATTACGGTTGCTGTGGTGATCACCTGCATCGTAGCTGGGACAACCGGTCTCATATTTGGCTATGACATTGGAATTTCAGGTGTCGTAACCGTTTATCCTTCTAATATCTACCCTAGGCTGTTTGACTACTTATATTAAGTAGGAACTAGCCAGAAAGATGAATGTTAAGTATTAATCTGACATTATTATTGATTTCTCTTTCTCTTCTATGTAGTTTTAATTATTTGGACATAAAACCACAATGAAAAAATTAATCATAATGCATCCAGTTTGTTAGCAGTTTCGGCCTTCATCTCATACAGCCGTTTCACTGAAAGAAATGAAACAAATTTAATATTATCATTATTCCATTGAGAATTAAAAAAAAAAACAATTTTCAAGAAGTTGTGAGGTTATAGTAGAGGTAAAATTATCACTATGTATAAGAAACATATATATTGGTGTTAAAAGCCACAAGCTGTGCTTAAAGTGGCTAAATTCAGAAACAGAATCTCTTAATTCTGGTTTCAAAAAATTATGAGAAACAGGGGAGATTCAGGGGATTGTGTTAGTTCAACTTTCCAAAGCATGTGACGCTGTTAACTCAAATGATGGGGGGAAATTGAATTCACTAGCATTACACCTTATATTATACTATAAGGTTGCAATGAAAATTTTATGATGGATATAATGAAATACAAAATTGACAGAAAATTTCAATGGTATTTGCTGGTAAAATTCACAGGAGGTGTAACAACTATGCAACCATTTCTTGAGAAATTTTTCCCATCAGTATTACGAAAGGCAACAGGGGCTAACACCAACATCTATTGCGTTTATGATAGCCAAGTTTTAACCGTATTCACTTCTTCACTTTACATTGCTGGTTTTTCTGCAACACTGGTTGCTAGTCGCCTCACTGCCGCAATTGGCCGTAGAAACACGATGGTGATAGGTGGCCTCACCTTCCTTGCCGGTTCTGCTATCAACGGTGGCGCTATGAATATAGCCATGCTTATATTAGGCCGGGTCTTGCTTGGATTTGGAGTTGGTTTCACCAACCAGGTAATAAGTATGGAATTGTCAACTTAACACGTGTGTGATAAATACCATGCATATGCAAATAAAACATTTTTCCAATTCTTATAGTACAGTTTACTTTACTACTTTCTTATGGATTCAATAATGTTTAAATTGTTTAAAAACTATTTAATGAAGGCAACTCCTGTATACATCTCCGAAGTGGCACCACCAAAATGGCGAGGTGCCTTCAACACAGGCTTCCAGTTCTTCATCGGCGTTGGAGTTGTGGGCTTGTGGCAGCCAGCTGCATAAACTTTATCACTGCCGAACATAGCTGGGGCTGGCGTATTTCTCTTGGTTTCCCCGCCGTACCCGCCTGTATCATGACCATAGTCGCACTCTTCATTTTGGACACACCCAGCAGCCTAATACAACGAGGCAAAGTGGAACAAGCCCGACAATCTCTTAGGAAAGTCCGAGGGAAAGGCTGTGATGTCGAGTCCGAGCTTACGGAGCTTAGAAAGGCCAGCGAGGTGGCCAAAGAAGCCAATCGAGAACCCTTTATGACTATATTCAAGAGGCAATACAGGCCTCACCTGGTCATGTCAATTGCCATACCATTTTTCCAACAGGTTACTGGTATTAACGTTATTGCATTTTATGCACCATCTCTCTTCCAATCGGTTGGTTTCAGGAATAATTCAGCTTTGATAGCAGCAATCATTCTGGGATTGGTTAATCTTGCCTCAATCCTTGCCTCTTGTGGTGTAGTTGATCGGTATGGTCGGAGGTTTCTGTTCGTGGAAGGTGGAATTCAAATGTTTGTCTGTCAGGTATGGCATGATCAATGTTCGCTGTCTCAATTTACAGGCCTAAGAAAGAACGAATTCAAAGACCCATATTGTGAAATATCAATTGCCAAAATCTAACTAAATTGGGTGTGTTTGAAAATTTTGTGTAGGTGGGGGTGGCGGTGGTGCTAGCAGTTACAACAGGAGTTTCAAGCACCGAGAAAATGACCGAAGGCTATGCCATTTTAGTTCTGGTTCTAATGTGCATATACACAGCAGGGTTTGGTTGGTCTTGGGGTCCTCTAACTTGGCTGATTCAAAGTGAAATTTTCCCGATCAAAATTCGGCCGACGGGACAAAGCATCAGCGTTGCTGTCAACTTTGCGACCACATTCGTGCTCTCGCAGACCTTCTTGACAGTGCTTTGCCACTTCAAATATGGCACCTTCTTGTTCTATGCTGGTTGGATTGCCTTGATGACCCTTTTCGTTGCTTTCTTCTTGCCCGAAACCAAAGGGATTCCTCTCAACTCCATGAATTTAGTTTGGGAGAAGCACTGGTATTGGCGTCGCTTTGTTTGTGACAATTAAACGTTAGCACGTTACTAGGCAAATGATACAAGGCATATACAGTCTGTTGGAATTAATAAATGGCAGCATAGCTATTAGAGACTCAAATGGTACGATTCTTGCTTGTGCAGTTGATAAGATTTCGCTGGTTGGTGATCCATTTTATGCTGAGATTTTGGCAATACGGTTAGGGTTACAATTAGCTGCTAGTGAAGGTATCCGATATTGTATCGTTGAAAGTGATTCTTATGGCAAATATTGAAGATTAATAGGAGTGGCATGAGCTTGTGGGAAGGTGCCTGTTTGCTTAATGAGATCCGGGAATTAGTTAAGTCTTTTGATTATGTACATTTTACACATGTTGGAAGGGTAGCTAATGTTTATGTTCATAAGCTAGCAAAGGTTGTACAGTTATGTGCAGTACGGGGCTTTACCCCCCGATGTCTTGTAATCCGGGTTTATTTTATTAATGAAACTTCAGAAATTATTCTAAAAAAAATTGTTACTACTTATTAGTGAATTAATAAAAGTTAATTTCTTTTGATTGTGTTGCGCCAAAAATCTCTTTGAATAGAGTTTTTGTGAAAAACTTAATAGCAGCGCAGGGCGTGCCAGTTGCTAAAAATGACAAAGAGATTCTAGAAACATTTTTGGTGGTGCGCGTAGCACAAGAAAATAAATCAGAGTGAGTGAATTGCGGGAACTAGATCAAAGTCACACCGGAACATTTAAATAATCGATCCCAAATTGACTCTAAAAAATAAAAGTTTCAAAAGATTTCTTGCTAAAAAGGAGATTGGATTAACAAACTGATTGCTATTGATATGAGAAAAACATGTTTTAACAAATGTTTTATCATCCATGACTATCCAAGGCCGACCAACAGATATCTCACATGACCTTGACGCAATTTCCTTCCTTTCTGACGCAATCCATCTTGACTCGGGCTTCGATCGTTCTGCACTGCAACTTGATTTGCCGATAAAGTAGGCAAAATGAACCTAACTTCCAACATAAACCATTAGGCCACGAAATTGATCATGACTTGACCATTCTTGGCCCTTGGTTTGATCAAAACAGAGGGATTAAAAAATGACTAAACCGGGGTGGAAAGCCCTATGTCCTTAATTGAAAGAGTTGCAAAAGTTATCACAAAATGGCCGAAATAGCCTAAGCACGAAATTGAATTTCCCTCATCCATAATATGACATAACTAACATGACTTCATGCAAATGAAGTCATCTTAAGCTCCAATTTGACCTTTTTCGAGTAGGTGTCCTTAATTGAAAACCGCGGAAAAGTTACGACCGAGATTGGATTGAGCCCAAATTTCACCAGTAGGGTTCGAATACCACCATAAGACCATGGGAAAAGTTCTGGTTGAAATCGAGCTCTCTTTCATGGTGAACTTGGTTTCACACCCCAAATTGTCCTTAATTGAAAACCGTGAAAGCTTTTCGTCTTAAGTCTGATTGAGATGAAATTTTACCAGAATGATCTATGGAAGTCATGGATCATCATGGTATATTCAAATTTCAAATCGCACCAACCTAGCCCTCTCAATTTCATCAATTTCACCTTTTGTCCTTAATTGAACAAAATGCAAAAGTTATATTTTTGACCTAATTCGATAATGATTAAATTAGGGTATGGGTGGTTGGGACCAGGTGATATTGCGTCACATAACATGCCACATATCTATATTAGACATGGCATTATGTATTTTCATGAAATTAGGATGGTCGTCACATAAGAATTAAGCCTTCGTTGAAATTAAAAATCATGTAAGATGACTTTAATTCTTTTCTGACCATCATAATTGAACTAATAATAATTATGAAATAATTATTATTATTCAATAATTATGAAATAATTTTCGGCCCAATATTGGGAAAATAGGAAAATAAAATCCATTTCCTAATTGATTTATTACTATGGTGCATCAAATCCGACTATGCTTAGGATTTTAGATTAAATCTGAGCCACTCATCTTGTTCTAACATTATCAAGGACATATTTACCCTCAAGTGTAAATTTAGGTATCAACAATGCCCCCCTCAAGCCTAATTCCTTAAATAAAAGGAGTTGGGCTTGATTATATATAGGTAAGGCCGAATTTGACCCCCCTATAGCTCGTCATCGTCGACCATCATCTTGCCCTAGCCAAACTCGAAAATTGCAGCAACTTTGAAGCATTAATGGCGCCTCAAAACAGCAACTTTCATGGCCAAAACAACTTAAGTCGACATGCACCATCATCAAGCAACAATAGTCGAAGCTCACCCTCACTTGATGTGGCAAAATTGTCGACTAAAAGAAGAGAAAATTCATCAACTTCGACCAGCAGCTACCATGCTCCAATTCATGCTCAAACATCATTGAAATCAAAGGTGGTAATACCCAATTTGGCATCACCACAAGGTACAAGCTTCAATTCTTCGATTTTGATCCAAATTTGAGTTAATTTAGGGCATGTATGCGGCATAACCTAGTTCAAATAGGTTCACCATACAAGCATGTCGAATTGATGAAGATTTAGGGCTTAGAGCATGTCGACATGCTCATTTAATATGTCTTGAAACAATTCGGCCTAGGACTAGTCCAAATTGCTTGATAATTTTCGGCATAAACCCTAATTTTGCCAAAAATTGTACCAAATTAGATCAATTCATGGAATCATGGAGTTAATTGCATGAAATTATAATCAAAATTTGATGAAGAATAAAACCCTAGCCATGCCACAAACCTTAATTGCATGAGGACGGCAAAATTGTTCTTAGGTCCCTAGGGTTTCCTAAGTTTCGGCCTTTTTGCAATTTAGGCCAAAAATTTGGGATTTTTAAGAATTAATTAATTGATTTCGGCATATTATGTAAAATAATTTCCAAAATAATTAATTTGATATAAGAACAAAAATAATCAAACATGACTTGCATGCTTTTCTAACTATTTTGTTTTCATGCAGTGAATGGAGCAGTAGCTAATTCTGACGAAGTCCCATCCAACTTAGAGTTAGAGAAAGCACTCAATGTTATTAACTCCTTTCTCTCCTATGCCAATCTTTCCATCATGAAGAATCCAGATTTAATTATCGAAGAAATCAACACTATATGTTCTTCCTCGAGGCTAGAACCTCATCTTGCTCATTTTTGGCGTAGCTTCCCTGATGGGTTCAAATCATTTGCCATCGAATATGCTGAAGTAACCGAATCATTAACTCAACTATGCCTGGCCAAAGCTGAACACTCAAACCTGCCAAAGCACCATCGAACTTGAGCTTACAAAGTTTCATGAACTGACTCTTCCATCCTGTCAAGAGTTTCAACTCAAGAAGTATTTATCCAAGTATCAAGCCGAATCTACTGAAGTGGAAGCCAAGATTGCCACCCTTGCTGCTAACAGGGAAAACGTGGCAATTGCAAAAATGAAATATATTGAGGCTTTTGTTGATCCTTTCTTTAAAACCGATATTAACAAAATGAATGAGGAAATAGAAGCCAAGACTCTTCATTTGGCTGCTCTAAACATGATGTTTGAACCCTGGAAAGGCAAAATCCCATACATCTTCGAGATTACCAATTTGGATGAACCTCATGTGGATGACGAAGATCCTTCAGAAGACTATGATTGTCCTGAAAGTCCAATTTCTCCTTTTTTCATTTTAATTTCAACTTTCCTTATGCATTTATTTCAAGAAAAATTTCTGTTTGATCTCGGTGGCGTGTATTTTGCCAACCAACTTGCATAAGTAGTTGCTTTGAATTTCAAGTTAATTCGGATTGTTAATTCAATTGGTGGTATTGGACTTTTACCAACTCAATTTCAATTAAGTGGTTATTTTTGCAAACCAACAAGAACTTGATTCCAAAAATAAATTTAATCTAATGGTCTTTTGACTAAAACCATAAAGGTTAGGTTATTAGGAATTAAGTTTGGAATTGATGGCAAAAAGGGCTTATTTGCAACCAATACAAGTTCCAAATAACCTAAAAAATTTGGCCCAAACCTTTCAATTAATGTCAAATCACAAATTTGATAAAACAAATTCCCAAACGCCTTTTTTTTATGCTTTCAGCGATGGATTTTTGCCTTTTCGTCGCCAAATATAGCCTTTTGCAACGTTTATTGTCACTAAAATGAATTTTGGCAACAATAACCTTAATATTTTATTACTTGTGAAAGTAATAAAAATATTTTATTTATTTTTAAAGCCGCGAAAACACAATTAGGGCGTCTGAGTCCACGAAGCGTTTTCAATATCCGATTACACATTGGTGAATCCGATGGCCGTAAGCTGACTCATGGCCATATCATCGGGATCGTCGGGCAGTGAATTGAACTCAGGTTGTGGTTCACTTCTTGCGTCCCAAGTGTTTGGATAATATTTTTTAAGATAGCGCCCATTGATAAATCTTTGTTGCGACTTACTATCTGTTGTTTCTAACCAATAAGCGCCGTTTTTCAGCACTTTCTTGATTCGAAATGGTCATTCCCATTTGGGTGATCATTTTCCTATTCCATCTACATGTGCGCCGATAGGGAAAATGGCTTTCCAAACTAGCTTGCCTTTGATGAAATTTCTATGACAAACTTTTTTGTTGTAGTATCTTTCTGCCTTTTTCTTCTGAGCTTGCAGATGATTTAATACATCAAGCCTTTCTGATTCTAAATCTTCCAGCTTGATCATCATGGCGTCATTATAATCATACCACTGTAAGTTATTTTGGAAAGCAAACTTGGCCGACTTAGCTAATAGTTCCATAAGTACCATAGCGTCATGGCCATAAGTTAAACTGAATGGACTTACTCCAGTGGATGATCTTTGTGACATTCGATAAGCCCACAAAGCTTTTGACAATGCCTTGTCCCACTTGCCTTGCTTATCTTTCAGCATTTTCTCAATGATGCTGATCATGACTTTGTTTGAAGCTTCGGCCTGCCCATTAGCTTTCGAATAATAGGGTGTCGAGTTGATAAACTTAAGGCCGAATTTTCTTTCTAAGTCACTTGTGATTTTTCCATCAAAGTTGGTACCACAATCAGTTGTAATCGTCTCTGGAATTCCAAAGCGATAAATGATGTGTTCTTTGATGAAACTCTTGACATTTGAGTGAGTGATGCTTTTCATTGCTTTAGCTTCTACCCATTTGGTAAAGTAGTCAGTTGCAACAATAGTAAAGCACACGCCTCCTCTGGCCGGTGGGATGATCTTGCCGATTAGATCAATCGCCCAACCTCTAAAAAGCCATGGTTTGATGATGGAATGCAATTCTTCGGTAGGGAGCCTCCAAATAGGGCCATATTTCTGACATTGTTGGCATCCCTTAGCGAATTCCATGCAATCCTTCATAATTGTTGACCAATAAAAGCCATGCCGGTGTGCAAGCCATCTCATTTTCCTTCCAGCTTGGTGTGCACCACAGAAGCCTTCATGCATGTTTTGACAACCTTCCGAGCTTCCTCTTTACCCAAGCATCTTAAAAGAGCTCCATCGAGGTCTTTTCTATATACTTCATTGGCCAAGACAACATAATGTGTAGCCAATGTCCTAATACGTTGATTGAACCTCCTACTTGGATCTTTCAAGTACTCAAGAAAAGGTTCACGCCAATCAGAATGTTTATGGACAATGCTGCAGATTTCGAACACATTATCTCTTTTCAGAGTGGATGGCAAAGTATGTCTTTCAACAATCACCACTTTCTTCCAAATATTATCTTGGAAAGTAATGCCGGATGCAAGTTGTGCAGCGACATTTGCACCTTCATTCTGATATCTAGGTACGTGCGCAATGCTTACATTATCAAATTTGTCCAACAATTGTACTGCCATAGCATAATATGAGTAACTCTAAACCAATGATGAGCGCCTCATACTCAGCTTGATTGTTAGTACTAACAATCAAAGTCCAAGTGAAAAGCCATCATAGTATAATCATCATCAGGTGATGTGATTACTATTCCTGCACCTGTTGTTTGTGCAGTACTCGATTTGTCGAATTATAGGATCCAGGTACCGCAGTGACTTCCATAACTTCATTACCATCTTCAAATTCCTCTCCCAAGTTTAAACAAGGATGGTCGGCCAAAAAGTCAGCAACAACTTGGCCTTTTACTGCTTTTTGAGGAATGTAATTGAAGCTAAATTCAGAAAGTGCTAAACACCATTTCCCTAATCGACCTTTAAGTAGAGGCCGTGTCAACATATACTTTACAATGTCAGTTTTAGCAATAATGCACACATTAAAGTAGAGCATGTAATGCAGAAGCTTTATTGCTGCAAAGTAAAGTGACAAACAAAACTTTTCAATAGGACTGTATCTGGAAACTACATCAGTAAGAGTTCTATTGAGAAAACACACTGCTTGTTCCTTTCCTTTTTCTACATCTTGAGCCAAAAAACATCCAATAGATGATGTTGTGGCTGATACATACAAGTATAAAGGCTTGTCCTTTCTAGGAGGAACTAAGACAGGTGGCGATATCAAGTAGTTTTTGATCGCCTCAAAAGCCTCTTGATGTTCTTCGTTCCATTGGAAGTCATCTTTGTCTTTCAACTTCAACAGTGGTGAAAACGCTTTAGTTTTACCAGCAGTGTTGGAAATGAATCTTCGTAGAAAATTACTTGACCAAGGAATCATTGGAGTCTTTTCTTGTTGGTGGGTAATTAAGCTTATAGAATAGCCCTTGCCTTGTTTTGGTCTATCTTGATGACTCTTTGATGAACCAAAAATCTAAGGAAGTTACCTGCACCGAAAGCACATTTTAATGGATTTATTTTCAATACATGTTGCCTCATTTTTTCAAATGAGTGTGGTAAATGATCGATGTGGTCAAGAGTATTATGGGACTTAACCACTACATCGTCGATGTAAACTTCCATGAACTTACCAATCATGTCATGGAAGATAGCATTCATTGCTCGCTGATAAGTTGCACCGGTTTTTTTGAGTTCAAAGGGCATGACTACCCATTCAAAAGTGCCAATGGCGCCAGGGCATCGAAATGCTGTTTTCGAGACGTCCTCCTCTGCTATGTAGATCTAGTTGTAGCCACTGTATCCATCCATAAAGGATAAAACCTTAAGTTGGGCGGCTCCATCATCTAGAAGATCAGCAACAGGCATTGGATTTTCGTCTTTAGGAGTGGCAGAATTCAAGTTGCGAAAAGCAACAAATACTTGAATTTTACCATTCTTTTTAACCACTGGGACTATGTGAGAAATCCATTCAATGTACCTTGCAGTGCGAATGAATTTTGTCTTGATAAGCCTTTCAACTTCCTCTTTAACTTGAAGGATGACATCTTTTGCCATTCTCCTGGGAGGTTGTTGATATGGTCGGTATCCCTCAATGATTGGGATGCGATGTTCAACCAAGTCTCGACTTAGACCAGGCATCTCGTCGTAATCCCAAGCAAAGCAATCTTTGTATTCTTTCAGTAGGGCGACAAAGCGTGGCTTGTCTTCTTCAGCCAATAACTGACTAATGTAAGTTGGTCTAGGTTTGCCATCAGTGCCAAGATCGACTTCAAGCAATGGATCTTGCACTTCAGCTTTAAGATCGTCGAGCTTCATGGTTGCACGATCAAGTTCATCCATGGTAATCTCGTCGAAGATGTTGTTGTGATTAGCTGCATTAACTGGTGGGGCGGCTAAGTCCTCTACCTCATGTAGCTTCATTTTTAGAGCATGAGTCGACCTCTTCTTTCTTCTCTTGTTTTGGAAACATGGGATCTCCTCTATGATGGGAGAACATGGAAGCGTCTTGTAAGGAATTATGGCGTTAGGCCGCACAAGAGTTTCCATTGCTTCTTTCAAAGCTTCTGGTTGAATTTGGTTGGTAGAAATGATGGGGTATGGCCGGTCATATTTGTCCTGACCCATGAACCTGATAGGTCCAACAATTCCATCGTAGAATCTTGCATCAATTGCATGAGATTCTACTTTGAATGGTTAGCTATCAGCTTTGACCACTTCAACTTCTGCGCCATTCCAGAATATCAACATTTGATGTAGAAATTATGGCTCGCACCAATTGGCATGGATCCAATCCCTTCCTAGCGAAATATTGTAAGTCAACATGGAGTCAATTACAAAGAATGTCGTCATAGAAGTTCTTGAGCCAACGATTAATTGTGTAGGGAGTATTCCTCTAGTCTTCTTGACGGTGCCAGAAAAGTCATTAACAGTAACATCTGAAGGCATCAAGTCGTCGCTGCACTTGCCAATTTTTTTCAATGATGAGAAAGGAAGCAAGTTGACAGTCGCTCCATTGTCGACTAGAACTCTGTTTATGGGAATACCATAAATGTAAGCCTTGATGCACAAATGCTTAATGTGGTATGTAGATGTTTCGTCAGGCTTAGTAAAAACTATAGCCTTTGCATTGTCGTAATCGTTGCCCCCCGAGTGTGTGATCTCATTTTGAGGAAGTTCGATTACTTCTTTGCTATCCCCAAAAGGGGGTGGAGTGTGATCATCCATTTTTATGCACTCTTTTGCTGAAAAAGTGCAAGGCAAAGTGAGAGTATATCAATGAAGATTGATCATAAATTGTCCAAAGACAATTGAATCAGATTTGTCTCCAAAATCTTCATCTTGCAAGGATTCATTTTCACTTGCTGACTGCTTGCCATCTTCATTTTCTACGCCTTCCTCCATTTATTGGTCAAATGAAGGTTGGTTAGATGGAAATTGGTTAGGTGTACTAACATCAACATCCATGTCTTCGTCAAGAACAGGTGCTTGACGTTCTTCTTTTTCTTTGATGGCAATTCTCTTAAGCAAATCATGAGCAATGTCGTCGATTGCCTGTTGCTTTGCCATAAGGGCGTTTTCAGCCTCAATGTGTGCAAGTTGCCCAACATTGAATTCTTCCTTGGAAATGATCAAATTTGCATTTTCAAGCAAAACTTCAATCTTCCAATGTGGTAGATTTTCTTCAATGTTGAGCAAATTGTTAGTGACTTCAAATGGCGGCCATGTTTCAAGCTTCTTTTGCAACGCACTGTAAGGAAAGTTCCTGTAGTAGGACTTCCTTTCATCTTCACTAAAGATTTCCTCTTTAGGTTCATCTTCAATGATTAGTGCATCCATAGCCATTTATCTGTAGAGCAGCACATCAGCTTCATTCATTTGGACTCTTGTTGCTAAGTCATGACTTGAATGTTCTTCATTGCCATGGACTATGTCAATCAAAGATTGCCTCATGTCTTGAAGTTGTGCTTCCCTTTTGTTAAGCTTGAGCTCACGTTCGTCATGCTTTGCCTATTCAATGGCAATCATAGCCTTGTAAGGCTCATAGCCTTTATTTACCAATTCACGGACAGATGTCTTTGATGTGATGGTAAAAGGCTCTTTGTTTTTGGGAGATTCAGCCATTGTATGTTGATTGGCCAAATCTGACTTCTGTTTGTCACCATCTTCCTTGTCAGCTTCATCTTTCCTTGCTTTAGCTCTCTTTCTCAACTCACGCCTCCTCCAAGTGTTTCTATTTCTTTGTTGACTGGGAAACTTGGGGTGTTGAACTTCATGCCACACTCCATTTTGGACTTTAGAAGGTGGCTTGACCATTCGAGGTCTTGAGGTTTGATTGACATGTTTTTGGCGCAGTTGCATTTCTTTGTTGACATCTGCAGTATGGTATTCATCTTTTCTTTGATTCAACCAAGGCCAATTTCACTTCTAGCCTATTTGGAACGTGGCATAAGTGATGATTCATTTTGTGAATCTGACTCATTCCCTCCAGTTGGCTGTTTGTGCATCAAATGTGATGAAGATGGAGCTGAAGAAGATTTTTTTTTTTTTTTTTACTTTTATTGGAAGTTGGAAAGTATATTTCATTTTTCCAATATACATAGTTGTCTTTAGCTTTTGAAACATGATGATCTTTGAATCTTTCTTTGATTGGAGTTGAAGTTGAAGTTGAGAAGTTGAGCTTCCTTCGAACTCCTTTCTTCGCTTCTGATCTCGGAGGTAGGTCAGAATCATCCATAGCATTGCAGATGATGGATATTCGATCCTTCTTCTTGGGGTTTTAAGTCGTTGAACGACTGTTCTTGGGGTCATAGATTGGTCATGCCATCCACCTAAAACCTTTGAAGTAGGTTTGTTGGCTTGACCTGTTGGTGGGAATGCTGATGAAGCTCATTTGCCTCTTGAGGTTCGGCTGTACTACACGTGGTAGCCGATTTTGACCTCTTTTTCTTGTTTGTTGGTACTGCTTCATTGTTCATGATTTACCTGATCGGTCGTCGGCAATCATAAAAAATAATCCCCACAAAAACTTAACTAAGTAGATAGGAGAAACATGGGTCGAATCCCACAGAGAAGGGGAATAGACTTATCCAAATATAAAATCTTCACCAAGAGTCACTTAAAAATAAGGGATTAGAAATAGCAATTATAAAGAAAACAATTAAACTAAAAATAAAGCAAAATAAATTAAATCTAAACTATGGCAATTAAAGAAAACAAGAATAAGAAAGCATACTTCTTCTCTAATGGTAGAATTCAATCAAATTAACTATGGATCCTTGATTTAAAGATGAATTTAATATTTTATTCTCAATTAGATAATTGGTCTAGGAAAATCCTAAAGTGTATATTAGATAAGATTTCCTTCGTAGGGATTAAATTATCCGTATCATTCTTAACAACCAACTTCCTTCGTAGGGCTTGAAAGTTGCCAAGAACAAAGCATTAAGAACAATTATTTTTCACACATGCATATTAAGTATAACCAAACTTATTAATTCAAGCATAACCAAGAGTTTATAAGGTTAACTAATCCCATTGAACCCACTGACCATGGTGTTCAATTTGTTACCACACAATCAAACTTGAAGGTCAGCTCTAAGCTTGATTTAACTATAGATCTATCAAATTACCTCTTTAGCGGCTGCTATAAATCAATAAAAATCAAGATCATGGAATAAAAAAAAGATTAGAAAACTATCAATCAAGAACAAATATCAAATTATAAGCACACAAATCTCACCATAATTAATTGATTAAATTCACCAAAGGATAAGAAGTATTAAGAATTTAGCTACTCATGGATTTTCCCAAATCCATGAGAGGCATAAGATAACTTACAAGACTTGATGAACGAAATCCTCCCTTGACAAAACAAGGGATATCGCACCCCTCTTCTTGAAGAAGGGGTGTCGACACGCTTAGTTAAAACTACAGAGAAAACTAGAGAAAATAGAAGAAAAGAATTTATGAGAGTATGTTCTCTAAGGTTACATAAGGTGGCTATTTATAGTGGACTAATTAGACTCCATATAGACTTAGGAAGGGTGTAGGATGGTTTAAAGGCTTGACTTGGTCTCCAATTTGCCTTAAAAGCCTTCCTAGAACCGAAATTAGAGTGAAATTTAGACTCTAGAAGATTTTGGAATCGCACAACAACTTTGACAGCAATTTTGGGCTTGAAGATGGTAGAACTGGGCTTTGAGCTTCAAAGAAAAGTTGTAGATCTCGGAGTCTTCTTTCCAACGCCTACTTACACGCATTTTTTGGACGTCTGGATAAAAAATTATAGCCTCTTTACTGAGACTGCGCAGAATCCTAATCCAAGTAGGACTAGTATGCGGGAAATGGATATTTTGGAGGGTTTATGCGGCACCAATTGGGCTTTTGATTCCAATTATGGGTTTATATGGGCTGAGTATTATCCCATATAAAATATCCAAAATTCCATAGGTTTCAGGGCTTCTCGATAATTTATCTTCAATCCTTCGCGATTTAAGCTCAATCCTCAATTCTTGCTTCTTGAAATAATTCTTCAATAGTCTTCATGACTTGAAATCATCTTCAATAAATCTTCAATCACGAACTTCGAATCTTCAAATCTTCACTCCAAATTGCTAAGTCCATATTTGTGCAAAAAATCATCAAAATAGCTCCAAAAAATAGTGAAAAACAAGTTTCCACTTTTCTTTTCTTCAAGACCTAAAAACACAATAACTTGCAAAATAGGGTTAAAATACACATAAAAATAGTAAAAGGCATAGGAAAATAATCATAAAAATAGGATTAATTTTGACTCGATCATTCCCCAATCCTTGCCTCCTTAGTTAGCCGGCCATCTTTTGGGAAATTGACGGTCGTCATGTGCACTGGAGCAGGGAAAGGATCTTTGTCGACTCTCATGTCTTTCTTAGGAGGTTCAGGGAACTTGAATATGCCACGGTTAATCTTTTCTTGCACTATGTTTTTGAAAACAATGCTATTGTTGGTGGCATGCCTCCATGAGTCATGATACTTGCAGTATTCCTTGCCATTGAGATCTTCTAGAGATGGAATAACATGTCCAGGAGGAAGCTTAATCATTCCTGACTTAAACAAAAAATCAAAACTTCGTTAGTCTTTGATACGTCAAATGAATAAGTCCTGCTTCTATGATGGCGAAACGTCCTTGTGTCTACTTGACATTGATACATCATGGCGAAACGTTCTTGTGTTTGTGGGTGCCCTATCCCAGCTTTGACAAGCGATGGGCATTCAATGGGTCGATTAGCTTTGATTTCTGCAATGCCGAGCTCAAAATTTTGCTCCTGATAATAAGTGTTATAAGTTGAACTTCATCGTTCATGATCTTCGCGTAGCAAAGCTTCATATCTTCCCACCTTGGTTGACATTTCAAAGAAGTCTCTGAAGTTGACTCCCTCGAACTTCTTTATGAGTTCCATGTCTAGCCCATTATGAGCTAATCGTACGAACTCTTCTTCAGGAAGTAGAGTACGACATCGATTTCTTAGCTTCTTGAAACGTGCCAAGTAGTCTTTAGCTCGCTCCCCCTTTTTCTGGTATAGGCGTGATAGATCGGCCATGGAGATTTCTGGTTCAGTTCTATAGAACTGGTTATGAAACATCCTCTCCATGTCTTCCCAAGTTCTTACTGAGTTGGGTGGTAAGTTGATATACCACGTGAAAGCCGCCCCAGTGATAGAATTTGGAAAAAGCCGCAACTTGTGGTAACCAGAATTGGCTTCTCCACATTGCACCGTAAAGCGAGCAATGTGCTCCAAAGTGGACTGTTCACTTGATGTTCCAGAGAAACTTGTGAAGTCAGGCACTTTGTAACCTCAAGGAAGTGGATGAACTCGGTCATATTCCTCAGGGTATGGTTTGGGGAATGATGGTCGGTCAACCTTCCTGAAAGTAGGACCAATCATATCTTCGATTATCTCCCTGATGTGATTCTGCTTGACCTGCCCTTGCGCCTCAATAGGGGCGTTTGGTATAGGTATTGCAGCTTGAGGTGGTCGTTGCTGAGGATGGTGTGGAATACCATTTCTGATACCATTGCCATTCCCGCTGCCATTCCTAACATGTGGTGGAACATAGGCAGCGGCACGAGTTTTAGCATTGTTGACCTCCTCGATGTTATCAGCAACCATTTCAGCAAGATTCAAAGCAAGGTCAGGGAGAAGTGCAGCGACATTTTCACCATCAACAACTTGTTGTTCAACACCTTGCCTAATAGGCGGTGCTTGCTGATTATTTGCATCCTGCACAACGTTGTATGCAATGTGTTGAGGTGGTGGTGGCGTAGGTAAGACATCAAGTCGTTGGTTTTTCCCCCTGAGTCCGACCTCCATCCTGTTGATGAGGTTTAGGATGCTGTCTTGCGATTCGGTTCTCTGTAGACAAGTCGATCTTGTGATGCGTCAATCTTGTTGAGAGTTGCCGCAATGGCTTCAAGAGAGCGCCAAATGCAGATTTCAGGATCAGGTGACCATGCCCTGTTGGATGGATTGGCCATGGTGTTTTTCACCTAGCTTGGTGACTCCTGAGGTTGTTTTCCATCGTTGTTCTTCGGAGGCATGATCTTGCGGAAAGACATTGCAAAAAAGAAAATAAAAACAAGTAAAAGTAAAAAGAAAACCTTTAAAACAACGGAAGCGGGAAGACAAGTTGTTGTGCCCGGTTTCAGATCGTCAAAGGATGTCGTCGGTGGACACCTTGGACGTTAGAAAAGAGATACTCGGCGTGGTCCAGGTTAGGGAGGACGTCGTTTTGGAGGAAAAGAGGAGGTTTGGTGCGAGCCTGACTAGGCGGATACCAGATCTGTGAAAATTTTGAAGAAAATGGAGCAAGAAAACTTTTGACAAACGCAGAATGAGAAGTCAATTCTTTTGAGTCCCACCGGGCGTGTCAAAAAGAGATTTTGCACCAAAAATCTCTTTGAATAGAGTTTCTACGAAAAACTTAATAGCAACGCATGACGTGCCAGTCATTTTGCTGAAAATGACAAAAAGGTTGGAGAAACATTTTGGTTAGGGATGCAAGTGGGTAGTGGATAATAGGGTACCCGACACTACCCGCGAGCCGATTAAGTAGGGTTAGGGTATTATATAATAGGGTTAGGGTAGGGTACGAATAGTGATTTTAGTACCCGTGACGGGTTCGGGTAGTGACCTTAGGGTACCCACTACCCGAACCCGGTTACTAATTAATTATTTTAATATTAATTTTTTTATTTATATATTATATTTTTTACTTAAAAATTACTCCTAATTAACCTAATTAATATTTATTTATGGTTTAAAATATAATTTTTAACTTTGTTCTACAATTATACAAAAGTTAATTTTAATTTATTTCTTTAATTTTAATTAATTTATTATTATTTAATTATAAAGAAAAAAAGATATTCGAGTTTTTATCGGGTTCGGGTTCGGATAGTTGATATTTTAAACGGATAGGGTACGGATAGTGATTTTAAAAAATAACCGCGTAGTTATAGGGTACGGGTACCTCAATACGGGTACCCTACCCGGTTGCATCCCTAATTTTGGTGGTGCACGTAGCACAAGAACATAAATCAGAGCGAGTGAATTGCGGGAACTGCATCAAAGTCACATCGGAGCATTTAAATCATCGATCCCAAATTGACTCTAAAAAATCAACGTTTCAAAAGATTTCTTGCTAAAAAGGAGATTGGAATAACAAGCTGATTGTCATATGAGAAAAACATGTAACAAATGTTTTAACGTCCTGAGAAGAGATTGAAAGGGAGGAAAAACTCGCGGCTAGTTGATTTAGCGTCCTGAGACGAGATTAAAACAAGGAAATATTGAGAACGAGGCTAGCTCGTGTTGAAAAAAGATAAATTTTGCAGGGTTGCTGCAGAAAGTGGTGTAGGGCCAGAGAGAAAATAAGCGCGGAGCTCAGTTTTTTGCGTGGAGCAAGTTTGTAGCTATAGAAGCGTGTTGAAAAATGAAGGGGGAAGGCCCTTTATATAGGGGGCGGCCTAAGCTTTGGTACAAAGGCCGACGGGCTGCTCCAAACTTGCTGACTAAGTATTTGTTGTAATCTGACTTGAATTGCTTGCTTGACTTCCTTCTCCGATAATTCAAGGAACCTTCCTGGAAGTTGCTGAGAGATTCTGACATGACTTTCGACGCAAACTATCATCCATGACTATCCAAGGCCGACCAACACATATCTCACATGACGTTGACACAATTTGCTTCCTTTCTGACGCAATCTATCTTGACCCGGGCTTCGATCGTTTTGCACTGCAACTTAATTTGCTGATAAAGTAGCCAAAATGAACCTAACCTCAAACATAAACCATTAGGCCATGAAATTGATCATGACTTGACCATTCTTGGCCTTTGGTTCGATCAAAAAAGAAATCGGATTAAAAAATGACTAAACCGGGATGGAAAACCCTATGTCCTTAATTGAAAGAGTTGCAAAAGTTATCACAAAATGGCTGAAATACGCTAAGCACGAAATTGACTTTCCCTCATCCATAATATGACATAACTAACATGACTTCATGCAAATGAAGTCGTCTTGAGCTCCAATTTGACCTTTTCCGAGCAGATGTCCTTAATTGAAAACCGTGGAAAAGTTACGACCGATGTCGGATTGAGTCCAAATTTCACCAATAGGGTTCGAATACCACTATAATACCATGGAAAAGTTCTGGTCGAAATCGAGCTCTCTTTCATGGTGAACTTGGTTTCACACCTCAAATTGTCCTTAATTGAAAACCGTGAATAAGTTTTTCATCTTAAGTCCGATTGAGATGAAATTTTACCAGAATGATCTATGGAAGTCATGCATCATCATGGTATATTCAATTTTGAAATCGCAGCAACCTAGCCTTCCCAATTTCATCAATTTCACCTTTTGTCCTTAATTGAACAAAATGTAAAAGTTATATTTTTTCACCTAATTTGATAATGATCAAATTAGGGTATGGGCGGTTGGAACCAGGTGATATTGTGTCACATAACATGCCACATATCTATATTAGACATGGTATTATGTATTTTCATGAAATTAGGATGGTCGTCACATAAGAATTAAGCCTTCATTGAAATTAAAAATCATGTAAGATGACTTTAATTTTTTTTCTGACCATCATAATTGATTATTCAATAATTATTCCTAATTTTCGGCCCAATATTAGGAAAATAAGAAAATAAAATCCCTTTCCTAATTGATTTATAACATCAAATTCGACTAAACTTTGGATTTTAGATTGAATCTGAGCCAGTCATCTTATTCTAACATTATCAAAGACATATTTACCCTCAAGTGTAAATTGACTTATCAACGGATTGACCAAAAGAAATCACCAAGAACCTTTTATTAATTACTTTAAAATCTTAACAAGCAACACAAACTAAATTAATGAACAGTTTTAAAAAAAACTTTAAACTTCATTCATTTTATATAGTCATTAATAAGTGTAAAACGTTTGTTTCTATTTTTTGTTATAAGGATAAACAATTCCAACACGAAGAACTTAAATAAAGACTTATATCCACTAGAGAAAATTTATCAAAATAGAGAGGATGATTGTCATCAATCTGATGAAGCACAGAAGCATGGTTCTAATTTTGTTAGGATTGCTCAGCAGTTTTCTCACCACAACTCCTTCCACTTCCACCGCGGCAGCGGCACGGCTGCCTGATCATCGACGTTCAGATCTTCACTTGGAAGATAAATGGAGGGTAACAATTGTGAACAACTTGCCCCCTGGCAAGATATTAACTACCCATTGTCAATCCGGCGACGATGACATGGGCGTCCAGCAAATCCCGTTAGGTAGACCGCAACAATGGAGCTTTAGGCCGCGGCTTATAATCGAAACCGTTTTTTGGTGCAGATTTTTCAAAGATGATTATCATGCAAGTATTGAGGTGTTTAGGGGTGATCATAAGGCAGACATTGTATGTGATCATTATAAACATCGTGAGTGCTTATATTTCGTTAGGGAAGATGGCATATACTTAAACAACTATAATACTCATGCCCAGGAATTAAAAGGTCGTTGGGAACATTAACCGACCGAATATGACAGGTATAGAGATTTGACTAATCGTTCGAATAAAGGCACAACTTTAAAAAAAAGTATTCTTCTGATTTGATTATATCAGAATTTAACGTTAAATCGTTGGAATAAAGGCACAACTTTAAAAAAATAAAAAATAATTATTCTTCTGATCATTTGATCGTATTAGAGTTTAACGTTCTAATTTAACTCCTAATTTAACTCGAATAAAGGTTTGGTGTTATTGTTAACCACTGCTAAGAAATACTGTAAACTATATCTTGCCGAACTCTTATATCAGTTAAAAGTAAAATGTTAGCATCATTCGGCCAAATTAAAAGATTAAGTCCTAATAGCATATTTTTAAAGGTTAAACCTTATTTGAAGTTTTAGCTTATAGCTAGGTTTTATGCACAATAAACTTGATTAATCTATATCTATACTATATATAAAAAAAGTACGAGTTTTGTAAAACTTTTGAATCGATTATTATATCCTTATTTTTTAAACATGTTTACTTAAATGACATTGCTTAACTATTATAGTTTTATTCTACTAAAAACTCTATTTTTATTCAATTAAATCTAATAATATCTCTATAATTACTTTATTTTTACAATTTTACTATTTTTCAATAAAATTTTGGATATATTAAAATTTTTTAATATACAGTTTTATTCGATTAAAAACTCTATTTTCATTTAATTAAATTCAATATTTTATAATTATTTTATTTTTACCATTTTAATTTAAAAAGTTATTGTGATTGACATATTTCCATTTTATAGTTTAATGTATTATGATAAAAATTTATTATTTCCCTAGCATGCAGTTATTTTATTTAACTTATAATTAATTTTTTACTTGATAAACGTAACCCTTGCTATGGGTTTAAATTTGTTGTTTTACTTTGTTAATATTTTTCTTTATGTGGGATAATTTCTTTTGCTACTTTGATAGTAACACCCAATGTATATACAAATGAGCTGGTCGGATTGGATTTGGGTTAGGTAAGTTTCGGGTTAAGGAAAGTTTGGATTATATTTAGTTAATTTTCGGTTTCATGTTGGGTTGGGTTTCGGATCGTTCACATGTCGGGTCATTTAGGATTTGGTCAATTTTGGTTCGGGCCTTTTTCGGTTTCGGGTCATATGCTTCCGATAGTTTCGGGTTTGAGCCTCCGATTTTCAGGTTCAGGTCTTTTCGGTTTCGGGTCATTTAAATATAATTAATCACGATTCGGGTAATTTCGGATTAATCTCTCGGATTGATCGGTTTCGGGTCAGTAAGGATTTGGGGTCATGTCATTTCGGTTTCAAATTGAGCGGATTTTTCGGTCGAATCAAGTTGGATCAGGTTTGGTTTCAAGCGGTCGAGTTGAATACCCGCATTCAGGTGAAATTTTGCCAAATCTAATACTAAGCTCTTTTAGGATAAAAATTAGTAGTATGCTTAAGATTTTAATCTTCATTTAATTTAAAACAAATTGGATTGCGTGCAACGCACGTGAAAGTCAGTACTAGTGTAATAAAATGTCTTCCCTAGGTACCGAAATAATAGACTTGGACGACTTGGTATTATTTTTGAATAGAAAGTTAATATAGTAATAATAAATGTAACATTTTAAATATAAATTATTTTTATTCAAATGGGATGATAAGAATTGATTCCACCGCATTGGCGAAACCGCACTGACTATCTTTCCTGGAGAAATTATTAGATGGATCAGGTCCACCACGTCATTCATGGTTCCGACCAATAAAATTGTGACAATTCAGATTTCTTTCTAAAATTTAGGCACTAATTTAGCACCAGGTTTAGCCCCTAGTTTCACAAGATGAGATTTACAGGGTAAGTCCCTAAATTTAGGACATTAATGGGCTAGGGTTTAGTCCCTAAATTTTTCCTACAATTAATTACAGAAATTAAAGTTTTAGAAATCAAATTATACTACCTAAGTGAATAATTATTGATAGAATACTGATCTAGTTATTTAATATGAAAATTAATTATAATTTCTTTAAATTTGACCAATATAAAAAAGTTCTTTTATGTAACTTCATGCATGAAATTAATTAATTGAAATCATCATTAATCATTTTTATTAGTAATTTTTAATGTTTCTCAGACTTGAAATTTAAATGTGTAAGAAAACAAAAACAAATAAAATTGGAAATTATTGAGAAATAGAGAATTTTATGAAAATTAGAGACTTTCTTAATCAATTTGTTTGACTAATTGATTTGTTTGGAGAAATTGTTAAATATGACAATCTCGTCACTTGAATTATGAGTATAACCACTAAAATTATATCATATCGAATTAATTCCTAAAAATTTAGGCATAATTTTAGTTTGAGGTTTAGCCCCAAACTTTCAAATTAAAAATTTATATGGTAGATTCTCAAAATTAGGACATCATTGGAATAGAATTTCAAAAAATATAGGACATCATATAATTGTTTTGTTTTGTAAATAATTAAAAATTGTTAGGAAATTTCTCATCAAAATCAACACATAATTTGCCTGTGTAATTTTCCCAATTACCACGTTAACTTGATTTTTCAATGCACATGTCTTTAATACCACATTCCATTTATGTAACTTTCCTTGAAAATTGAAAAAAAAAAAGGAATTTTCCTTGGCTTAATTAGATTTTTCTTTATGCTTTTTAATCAAGTACAATATTATCTAAGGCAAAAAAAAAGTACAATATTTTCAATAAGAGTGGCATACCACTAATTAGATGTGAATAATAGCTAATACGAACAAAGAAAACAAAAAGAAAGGAAGAGAATTGCCTTAAAATATGTGTGAATATGGTTATGATAAAAAGTGACAACGATTTTTCTAAAAAAAAAAAAGTGACAACGATAATTGGATGACTTTATATTGTAAGAAATTGTTAGTAATTTTCCAATCAAAATTAATGCGTCAGTTTAACCCAAAAGATACCATGTCAAATGGCTTTATATACCATGATAAAATATAAAGTCAGTCCTTCAAAAATTATATATAAAGTCAGTTCAAATAGATTTTCTCTTAATTGTCATATTAGATATGATTCAACCCAAAAGAAATTTTCCATACATAGCCAAGAATAATAAAAAAATAATACAAATCCATTGTACATCCAAAGAAACAATCTTTTTGGAAACCAATTAGTATACCCAAAGAAATCCTGAAACAAATAAAAAATACACTATGATAAAATTAAGTTATAAAAAAATATATATAATAGAACCAAACAAATTGAGGCAAAACGAAATCTACATTTTATTGTCTTATTTTAACTAATAAGCAATATGATTGAGAGAGAGATAGTTGAGCATAAAGCAAAATGAGAAATGACACGTGGAAAAAAGAAAAAAAAAACATTAAGCTTACAATCTTTGTCCCAGCTGTGATCTAACCTCTTTCATTGTCTTTCATGCTTACAAAACAATGGATAATGGAGGAAGAATGGTAGGCTCAACTATAATACATTCAAAATATAGTTAAACATACAGAGCTAATTAGGACGGATAAAATCAATAAAAAAGAATATGATAAAAGAGAGAACAACAATGAAAAAAAATGGATAACATCAATGGAAAACAATGACAATAAAAATGAGAACAACAATGAATAGAAAAAACGAATCTCAACGTATAAAAATTGGTTGATACATGTGTGTTTATATAGAAGAATATTTCCTTTGAAAATTTATGCAATTAACGTCTAGGTATATAAAAGGAAATTGTTGTGATTATATCATTTATGCTAATTGATTTTAATTTACAATATTCAAATCAAATTTTGATTTTGATTTTGAAAATTTTAATTTTGATTTATGCTAAACCGTGTAACATAATTAAGGTTTCAAAGATTGAAGGTGTTAATTATTATAATTTAAACATTCAAAGATAAGAATCTGTAGTCATCATTTATTATGATTAGGTATAACACAATAATTAGAGAGATAATTTTGGATATAAATTGAACTATTACATAACACATTTAAATTTCATAAGATGAATTAATTTAATTTGAATAAAATAAATAATAAATAAGTAAATGACACATGTCATCAAGAGATATATGCCACTTGTTGAAAGGAGGAGGCCTCAATAATTAATAACCTTACTTTTCTTCAATGTCTACAGTTTTAATACATACTAAAACTTCCCGACCGCGCTTCGCGTGCGGCTGTTTTATTTTATAAATTCTTTAAAGAAAATTCAGTTAAGAAATCAAATTTTGTTGTGAAATGATAACAAAACAAAGCAATGGAGTAAAATTGAAGCATGTAAAAAACAAGACAATAGAGAGACAATAAAATATGGAGAAGAAGAAAATATGAAGAATGGAAGAAATTGCTCTCATTCATTTTATTCCATGACAAAGTGAATGACCTATTTATAGGCATATAGATACATCACCATAAATATAAGGGGATGAACTTAGCACATAGGTATATGTGTATGAATGAATCAAATCATCAATCTTATCCATTCTTTAATTAGATTCATGGACATACACAACATACATGTATATTCATAATAAATTAATTTATAATTATTTGCTAATTTATTTTATATAGGAAAGGGGATGAATGTCTTTTAATTTTTACAAACTAAATGAATACAAATATAATAAACAAAACATTTAGAAAATTAACTATTGACACTTGTCAAAGAAACAAAATGCCAAGTGTCACTCAATGGGAATCTTGTACATAAAATTAATAGTAGGTTTAACTAGTTTAGAACCCGGTCGTTACCCGCGTACGAAAAACACTTTGGAAAAATTATTATTGGAAAGCTTTTTACAATTTTCAAAAAATTTAGGATGTAAATTATATTTGATAACCATACTGAGAAATAATTAGTAGTATTTGATTTGTGTTATGATTAATGATTTTGTCACTTATGATCTAAATAAATCACAATTGTTTTATAGTGTCACTTTATTTATGTAAATCAATTATTGAAAATTAATTTATAACTGGCTACCGATTACACTTAATCATCATTGATTCAATGTTGCCTATATTTATTGAAATTGTAAGTCTTGAACTATGATCAAATGAACCTATCAATTTTTCATTTTTCGAATTGACGTATTGCATATTCTTGTAATTAGATAGAATCTTATTGTACTCCATATTAAATGTACACCTTATTATTGTTAGATGTTTCAAGAATGTTTACTTTCCTAAAATAAAAACGTTTTCCCTCCTTATATACTTTACTTATTAAATATTATTTTTCCTAAAACTTTGTGTCATATACAAAGTAGACATTTCAAACTGAAACGGTGTCATTAGAATAATTGTTTGATATATTATAACTAATCAATCAGTCATCAATAGATTGACGTAGTAAATTAAAATTGATAACAACATACTAATAATCAATTTGAAGAATCAATTAATTTTACCATAAAAATCAATTAGTTTTCAATAATTATTGATTTAACTTTAATACTGATTTAGTTTTGACCAATTTTATGTAGCACAATAATTATTGATCAATCAATTATCAACTTTGATTGGCAATAAGTTATTCATCAATATAAATTGAGTTATAAACATGGTATATATATATACTATATATTATTTTTAACTACTACGGAAATTACTAAAAGACCAAATTCAGGATTAATGTGGTGCTACCTTTTGACTATTTTTGGTCTTTTCTCACTTTTTGGATGACTAAAAAACCCCTCTATGAGTTTCTCAATTCCTTTTCCTTCTATCCTTTTTCGTAATTACATATTTCTCTTCCTTAATTGTTTTTAATTAATGTTTAAGCCTTTTAATTAATTGCTTCTAAACTCTAAACCCTTAATTACTTTTAATTAATGTTTCTCTCGCTGTTTTCTTTTTTCTGTCTCACCAACTCAGTTGCTGCTTCCTTTCAACTCCTCGGTGCTGATCAATCTTCAAATTTGCCAAAAATCAAACATTTCCATCACTCCCCTCTGTTTTCACCTTCATATCTCTTTCCTCTTTCTTCTCCGTCTCCATCCTTCAATATGGACCGTTCAATATTTTTCTCCTTTTGAATTAAAACCACCCTTTGTTCAATGTGAGTATTATTATCCAATTAACAACATATTTTATTACCTCTTCGCACTTCCTATTACTTACAAATAAAACATGTTCTTGACTGTCTTAATTTTTCATGTCTTAAAAGTTAGCTTACAAAGATTTAAGCCAGAGACATAATTAAAACTAATCCATTTAAATTGCATTTTTACTGCAACCTTATATAATTCAATCAATTAATCAATCAAGCACCACTCTAGAACAAAAAATGTTCTTGGCCCTTATATAATTGATTATATTAATATCCTTATTCAATCAGTTAACCAAGCACCACTCTAAAATAAAGCACGCCCGTAGCGCCAGTGCGTGCTAATATAACTTGTTAGGAATTAATTAGAATTAGAATTTCTCTGACAAGTTAGAATTTCACGTAATTAGAGATTTTTTTGGCTCACGTAATCAAATCAGTAATTGATTAATTATTTATAGCAAAAATAAATAATTGATTTAATTTAAACGTATAATAACTCTTCATAACTAATTTCTAATTGAGTCCTTATTTAATCAATGGTGTAATTTTTGAGTAATTTAATGCTACCAATTAGTTACAATTGACTTAATTTAAAAGTTAAATAACTCTTTAAAATTAATTATACTTATTTAATGAATGATTTAATCACATGTAAATTAATTATAGTTGATTATGATCAGTATTCCTATATTTATGAAAAGTAGATAGTGAGAATCTATACTAATTGATTAATGAATTCAACTCAATTAGAAATTAATTAAGGAAATGAAATTAATTAGAAAATAATTTAGGAAATTACTCAATTAAAAAAGTAATATACCTTGAAATCCAAGATGGGAAATATTTGATACAATTTTTATGGATTTAAAATAATTAATTAGGAAATTTACCTTGAAAAGTGGAGCTTATCAAGGTATAAAAAAAATTATATGTGTTTAATTTGATCACCTATTAAGTAATTAAAATGAAAATTTAGTAGGTTTCCTTGTATTCTTTGTGAAATCGCCTTTTACTTCGTTCCAATCCATGCGCGGACTACAACAGTCCAATTTCCTTGGCTTTTGGCGGCTACCACCTTGTCATGATTTCTTTTGCACAATTTGTTCAATTTATAGCTCTTTTCCTACAGATTATTTATTCAAACCTGAAGATAAAAATCAAAGAATCCAAGAATTAATTCAATAAAATAAGTAATAAAAATATCAATCCATTAATCATGAAAAGAAAAGGAAAATAAAAGCCAAGCATCCCCATAACAAACTTTGTTAGAAGTAGTATTCAATTGCTGGAAAAAAAGAAGTTTAAAAGATATTACTAATAATATATTAAAAATTAAGCTACAAAACAAAAGAAACCTATTTACATTTAATATATACTCTATTAATGGAGGGGAGAACTGAAAATTAAAAAGAAAAGAAAAGAGATTAAAAGAATTGAGAATTATAATATTATATAATAGAGATAATTGGATTGTTATAAAAATGAAGTTTTGACAACAAATATTATTTTTTGTTAATAACAATAAAAAAAAGCACCTATAATGCCAAAAACGAAGCATAAGAAAAATATATATAAAATAATGAAAACAATAAAGAATCTTATATAAGAAAATAATGATAGATCTCGAAAAAATAATAATAAAATTTTAAATACACGAAAGAGACTTGAATATAAAAAACTTACAACGATGGAGTGAGGCAAAATAAGATGTAGTAGAGAAATGTGAAATGAAAATATAAGGGTTTGATAGTGTTAGTAGGACCCTTTATATATAGAGAAAAAATCCGTAATAATTTATTAGGGGCCACAGTTTAGGAGTTAATTTTGGATCTAAAATGAAATTTGCATTTAAGTATAGGCGCTGTAATTAAGAGAAAATTTTGGATCTAAAATATTGAAATTAAAGATTACATTACATAAATCAATCAATCAATTGATATGGTTAATTAATGCTAATTGATTTTAAATAAATCAATCAATCTAATATATATACTACATATTATTTGAATAAACATGTGGAAATTACTAAAAGATCCCTACCCCGGATTAATGAGGAGCGAGAGAACTAATTTTTTTCATCTTTTCCCACATTGACCGATTACTTAAATGACCTAACTTTTGATTCTTGAGGTGATTAAATAACTAGACTTTTTGGTCATTTCTCAATTGACTTTAATAGAGTAGTGGAATTACTAAAAGATCCTACCAAGGCTTGCTTTTGGAGTTAGAGAACTTATTTTTTTCGCCTTTTCCTACTTGGCAGATTACTAACTTTTGATTCTTGAGGGGATTAAATAAGTAATCTTTTTGGTCATTTCTCAATGGACTTGAATAGAGTAGTGAAATTAATAAAAGATCCACATCAAGGATTGATGATGAGCTAGAGAACTAATCTTTTTCGTCTTTAACTACTTGACAGATTACTTAAATGTCCTAACTTTTGATTCTTGAGGGGATTAAATAACTAAACTTTTTAGTCATTTTTTAATTGACTTTAATAGAGTAATGGAATTACTAAAAGATCCCTACCAAGGCTTGCTTTTGGAGTTAGAGAACTTATTTTTTTCGTCTTTTCCTACTTGGCAGATTATTTAAATGTCCTAACTTTTGATTCTTGAGGGGATTAAATAAATAATCTTTTTGGTCATTTCTTAATGGACTTGAATAGAGTAGTGGAATTAATAAAAGATCCCCATCAAGGATTGATGATGAGTTAGAGAACTAATTTTTTTTCGTCTTTACCTACTTGGTAGATTACTTAAATATCCTAACTTTTGATTCATTAGGGGATTAAATAACTAAACTTTTTGCTCATTTCTCAATTGACAAATGACTCAAAAAGTCACATGTCATATTCTTTTATTTCCTTCTTTCCCCTTACCTTTTGGTAATTACAAGATTTTTTGAACTAGATTTAGTTAATTGCACCCTCCCATTTGTCAAGTCCACAAGTGTTGCATTTAGTGACTTTGTTTGTTTTTTCTCATCGATTATTTTTTGAAAAATATGTACCTTAAAAAAGGAAATAGAACAATCCCAATAAACACATCAAAGCACTGTCTCCATTTTAAATTTACGGCGAAAATCTTTTAATATATGCATGGTGATAAATAATGATTCTAAAAAAAACGCCCGTAGCGCCGGCGCGGGCCAATCAACATGTATATAATTGATTTTAAATAAATCAATCAATCTAATATATTTGATTAGACACATGGCATTCAGGGACACATGTCACTTGTCAGAAGGAGGAGGTCTCAATAATTAATAACCGTCCTTTTCTCCAACGTCTACAGTTTTAATATATATATATATATATATATGTATATATATGACTAGGTTAGAACCCGTGCATTGCACATGGATTTATTCAAATTTTAAAGTAAATATTTAAAATTATAATTTATTTATGAATAATTTATTAGTCGCATAATATTTGAATTTTAGTTAGCAGTAAACTTAATAAGGAATGAACATTATTTTGTTCAGTTACGTTGCAAAATTAAACGAAAAAAATATTATTAAATCTTTATTTTCCCATACTATGTAAAACCTTTATAATTTATTGAAAAATATTACTAAATATTTATTTTACTAAATCTTTATAATATGTAGAAAAACATTATTATTTCTTTTTAATGAATAATTATTTAATACTACGTCAGTGAAATTTTCATATTGTACACGTAGATTAAAAAAGTAATAGATACATCATTTTCTCGATAATTATTTGATACATCGTCAACAGAGTTTTTATACTACAAATGGACTGAAAAACTAACACATACACTTTATTACTTAATTAATAGTGTATTTAATATTGAAAATATACCAAAAAAAGGCACATGTCAACCCTTTAATCCTGCATTAAAGTCTGCTAAACTCTACTGACATTGGATTATATAATTTTCCTATCTTAATAACATTGTAAGCTTTAAAATAAGGGTTATTACACAAATACACTGTCAATGTAAATTTTAGATTCCATAAGCAGGTTAAGAAGTTGACACATACCCTATTTAATAATTAATTAAATAATTGATATTAATACGTATTCCCTAAGGGGACACATGTCAACCCTTAAACCATGCACGTACAGTCTGCTAAACTCCACTGAAGGTGTATTGTATAATTTTTTTTATAGGATTATTATACAATACACTGTCTGTGTAAATTTTGAACTCCATAACCGGGTTAAGAAGTTGACATATACCCTATTTCATAATTAATTAGATATTAAAATATTAATACATATTGCCTAAGAGGACACATGTCAACCCTTAAACCCCGTGCGTGTAGTCTGCTAAACTCCACTGACAGTGTATTGTATAATTTTTGTTTTATATGATTATTATACAATACACTGTCAGTGTAAATTTTGGACTCCATAAGTGGGTTAAGAAGTTGACATGATACCCCATTTCATAATTAATTAAATATTTAATATTAATACATATTCCCCAAGGGATACATGTCAACCTTAAACCCCGCACGTGCAGTCTGCTAAACTCCACTGCCTGTGTATTGCATAATTTTTCTTTTAGGATTATTATACAATATACTGTCAATATAAATTTTGGATTGCATAAGCGAGTTAAGAAGTTGACACATACCCCATATATACTACATATTATTTGAATAAACATGTGGAAATTACTAAAAGATCCCTACCCCAAATTAATGAGGAGCGAGAGAACTAATTTTTTTCGTCTTTTCCCACATTCACCGATTACTTAAATGCCCTAACTTTTGATTCTTGAGGTGATTAAATAACTAGACTTTTTGGTCATTTCTCAATTGACTTTAATAGAGTAGTGGAATTACTAAAAGAAGGCTTGCTTTTGGAGTTAGAGAACTTATTTTTTTTGTCTTTTCCTACTAGGCAGATTCCTAACTTTTGATTCTTGAGGGGATTAAATAAGTAATCTTTTTGGTCATTTCTCAATGGAGTTGAATAGAGTAGTGGAATTAATAAAAGATCCCCATCAAGGATTGATGATGAGCTAGAGAACTAATCTTTTTCGTCTTTACCTACTTGGTAGATTACTTAAATGTCCTAACTTTTGATTCTTGTTTCATAATTAATTAAATATTTAATATTAATACATATGGGGATACATGTCAACCCTTAAATCCTGCACGTGCAGTCTGCTAAAATCCACTGACGGGTATTGTATAATTTTTCTTATACGATAATACACTCTCAGTGTAAATTTTGGACTCCATAAACGGGTTAAGAAGTTGACACATACCCCTTTTCATAATTAAATATTTAATATTAATACATATTCCCTAAGCGTACACATGTCAACCCTTAAACTTATTTGGTGGGCAATTAGTTTGAATATTCAGATCCTATATCTTATTAGGCCATAACTTTATATATTTCTAAATTGGCATTATTAAAAAATATTTTAATTATTCCATTATTTTAATAATGGAAATTTAGATTATTTTCATTAATTAGGATCCAACATGACCAATAGGAATGCTTCGCATCATCTTTAGCATCTGAATTTTCGTCCAAAACATTCTCCAAATTGGTTTAAGAGAAGATCAATTATGTCCAGAAAATTCAAGGACCTCTTTCCAACGGTAAACATAAAAGTTGTAGATCTTGGAATCCTCTTTCCAACGGTACCTTATTTGCATTTTTCTGAGCTATGGATCAAAAATTATGAATTTTCTTCCAAAACTGCTCTTGTGAAATACTACTTTAAATAGGATTTAACAATTCTGCATCAGGGCTGAATCATTACTGCATCATAATTACTAATTGGGCTTAGACTCCTTCTTTGGGCTTCCATATTAACGAATTGGGCCTAAGAATATCAAATTTAGGCTTCAAGACATCTGACTTGACAATTTTGGTTTCATGGACTCAAACGGGCCTACTGGGCCGAAATGAGACAAAATAATTGATTGGATCACTGCATTAAAAGCCCAATTGCTCACAAAATAAATAAATTTTAAGATAATTCAGAGTATATCGGAGTGCATGATGGAATGAGTAGCGTTTCAAATGCCTAATGAACTGAGAAGGCTATTTGCGACTTTATTAGTGCATTGTGAACCGTTAGATGTGAGAAAACTATGGAATACTATTACAATGCAATGTCTGAGACTTATAAGAGAATGCATGAAAACTTAGTCCAGACACAAATTGGTTGCACATCACAGGCCATTGCCTATTATCTAGAAACCATGTTAAAAAGCATCAAGAAGTTTGATTTGCCAGAGATATATTCTCAAAATTTGCACATCAGGAATTCAATACATAAGGAAATTGCAGATGAATTGAGCACTGAAACTCCACGAAAAGATCATGCAAATAAGTTAAATGAAGACCAAAGGATTGCATTCCACGCTATCTTAGATCATGTTGAATCAAGAAAGCATGAAGTTTGTTTTTTGTTTTTGTTTTTGGACGGGCCAAGAGGAATAGGCAAAACATTTCTATTTCATGCAATATTGGCCAATTTAAGGTAATAATCACATATCCTTTAAACATATGATTAACAGCATCAATATCGCATTTTTTTTAAAAAATATTTTTATTAGATTAATATAACTTCAAATATCATCATAGGTCAAGAGGTCTGATTGCGTTACCAACACCAACATCCGAAGTAGCAGCAACGATTATTTCAAGAGGAAGAACAGCACACTCGAGATCTGACATTCCATTAAGTCCGAAAGAAATGAGTATATGTAGGACTTCTAAACAGAATACTAAGGTTGAACTATTAAGAAGAGCACGACTAATAATATGGGATGAAACACCAATGGCGAGAAAGTTTGCAATTGAATGTGGACAAAACACTTTAAGATATGATGAGTAAAAAAAAAGTCATTCTGAGGAAAGGTTGTTGTTTTTTGTAGGAGATTTCAGACAAGTGCTCCCGGTTGTACCTTGAGCAACAAAAGAACAAACGGTCAATCAAAGTTTGGTTATTTCGTACCCTAGGCCAAAAATGGAGATACTAAGATTGAAAAAGAACATGAGAGCAAGAGGAGACCAAGAGTTTAGAAAATTAATTTCAAAAATTGAATACTTTGAATCATAATTAATTTCAATGCATTAATCGGAATACATCCATCATGTGTATTCATGCATTAAACAAGTCAGTAATAAGTTAATTCAGGGTAATTAAGTAAGTCAGTAACCAACTTAACTCAGGATAATTAAGCAAGTCAATAATAACTTAATTCAGGGTAATTAAGTAAATCAGTAAGTAATTTAATTCAAGGTAATTAAGTAAGTAAGGTAATTTTCTTAATTTAGGGTAATTAAGTTAGTTAAGAAGTAAAAAGGATAATCAATAATTTGCTTAATTTGGAGTAACTAAGGTAAGAAGTAAAAATGATAATCAGTAATCGACTTAATTCAAAGTAATTAAGTTAAAAAGTAAAAATGGTAATTAGTAATAATTGGCTTAATTTTGGGGTAGTTAAGTTGGTTAAGAAGTAAAAGACTTAATTTTGGGGTAGTTAAGTTGGTTAAGAAGTAAAAGAGAAAAGTAAAAATTAGCTTAGTTAAGTTAATTAAAAAAAAAGAGGGATAATAAAATGGCTTATTTCGGGGTAAATTGAGTCAGTAAAAAAATAAAAAAATAATCAAATGGCTTAATTTAGGGTAAATTGAGTCAGTTAATAAAAGAAAAAAAAAGATAATCAAATGGCTTAATTCAGGGTAAATTGAGTCAATTAAAAAGGTAAAAAAGGATACTCAGTTGGCTTAATTCGGGATAATTAAGTTAATTAATAACTAAAAAGGTAATCAATAGTGAGACAATGGGTAAGGTCAATCGAAAGTCAATAAAAATCTTTTAATTTGGCATGAATAGACTTAAGTTTTAAGAATATAGACAACCTATTATAGAAACCAACAGTTAGTTCTAAACTAGTCAGTGTTGTCTTTTGACAAATGTCATGGGGGTGCTAATCCTTCCCCACACGTACCTGAATCCTGGAATTGTAGACTCTAGTTAAGTAGACTTTATTAGGTTTAGTGTTTCCTTTGCCAAGATTAGGTTAATATTAGACTTAATAATATAGGAAGGTGGCTAATAACACCTAGGTACAAAAGATTAGTTACGACTCCAAGAAAACCAGTAGAGGGGTAGGGTTCCCCTAAGTTGTTGGCGGCGGGGGCCCCGATCCCGCACGTTACGACAAGTAGTCCCCATCCGATTGTCCCTCTATGAAGGCTGCATCAATTTCTTTTTTCTTATGGCTGATTTTTGTTCTGACATTACCAAATACATCACGGTCCCATCTATGAAGTGCCAAACTACGTGATTCAATTCTCTCTTCAATGTAGTAAGGAGACGCCAATAATTTCTTCTATTATTAACAATTGGTACTCTATAGAAACCAGTAAAACGCCATGGCTCATGGCCTTGGTTAAACAATTCTACAATAATATGACTAGTAGAATAGGAAATTAATTTAATACTAATATATTAGTATACCAAGGAGAGCCAATCTGCCTGACCACCCAACACAATTAACACTGAAGTAGTGATCAAATCCAGTTTTACCTTAATCAAATCCATCTCTCCCGAATTCCTCTTAGTCTCTGATAGAAATACAATAGTAGGACTATGTTTTCTGACCAATTCGGTCAAAATATGAACAGATTAGAGGTGCCCAAAGTCCCCGACATTTCCAAAGAAAGATATTCAATTTGAAAGCTAAAACTAGTCTTAGCTAAAATTGGTGTAAAATTAAATTTTAGGACTTATTTGACCATTGGCAAAAAGTTAAGGGCCCTTTTTACATTAAGCCGAAAAAGAATAAAAAAAGGAGGCACCATTCTAAGCAACAAAAAGAATTCCAAAAATTTTGGTTTCCTCGCTTTCTGGGGACTATTTAAGATGAAGGTATTCTCAAAAGTCAAAACTAGGTTTCATCTACATTTTACACGCAAAGAGCTGCCAAACAGAGGGTGAAGAATTATGGAAGGAGGAGAGGAGGAAAGAATTTTACACGCTTTCTATGCCAAAGCTGCGTTTCTGCTTTCTTCGCTAAAATCAACCATGATTTGTGGCTTCGATGCTGCAATCAATGACGAAAACTAGGTCCATAATCTATTCCTCTTTCTTTCTTTTTTTTAATCCAATTTTGTGTTTGGTCTGGTTAATTAGATCCTAATTGCTTCTTATTCTTCTTTTCCCTCACTTGACACGCAGGAAAAGGAGATGATGAGGAGAGAAATTGAAAAGCTGAAGGTGGAGTTAGTGAAGAAGCGACTGAAGATGAAGAAAATCGAACTCTTTGGATCGATAGAGCTGATTCTTCCACTTATCTTGGTCGTTGTTGAGGTCAAAATATGATCAACACTGAGATCTGGATGATCTTGGTACAATTGTGTTGCTTTTAGGGTTTTGTCTAAGAATTAGGGTTTTTTACATAAGAAATAATGAGAGGTTTGCTCTGTTTATATAGGCACTCGCATGCCACATCAGTGGGTCGCGGATCGGCAAAAAAGTCGAAGGTCACTCACTTTCCATAAATAAGTTATCCAGCTAGGCGCTCGGGGAAAGATGATCGTCATTATTAGAAGGACGACGTTCAAGCAAGTGTTGAGATAGGGATCAACATTTGCCCCCCTAGGCGTGAGAATGGTCATAAAGTGGCCGATCGAACGGCTTCCAATACTCGTCTGAAGGGCGGGTGGGCTGGGAAAATTTGCGGCATCCAGTGTCATATGTTCGTCAGTTAAGGTAGTAAAGGTGGGACTCATCGCTAGTGACGGTCATCATCAAGTAAGGTGAATGATGCTTCTTCGCTCCTGTGTTCCCCCTTTCGGTTTTTTTTTATGGCACAAGGGCCATTGATTGAGTCGGTAATATCAACTATCAGAGAGATTTTTTTTGGCGGAAATTTCAAATTTTGAATAAATTTTACCGAACCGTCATATTGCTTGATTGACGCTGAGATGTCTTTTAGGTATGCCACGTGTCAATCATGTATTGGACGAACGCAGGCTGCACAGTTACCAAGGTGAGGTTTTTAACCAAGCATAAGAGGCGGTTTTTCTCTTTCTTCTATTATTTTATAACTTTGCAGTTTCCAGGCAATTTCGCGTTCTTCTCCCTGTTCGTTTTTCTATACTGTTCCGATTCGTAATCTTGTGAGGTAAGTTTTTTTAATTGTCTTTTTCGTGCTCTCGTTACTTGCACCGGTGTCGATACGATTCGTGTTGCGTGTTTCCTTGACTATGTCTGTGATTCTTGTTGTATAGGCTTGCTGAGTTGTGCTTACTTCTGGAAAGTTTTGAAGTCTGTTCATCTTCGATTTGTCGCTCGTCGTTACGGATTTCTTAGGAAGCGCTAAGTTTCCCATTGAAGTTTCAGATACTGATTCATATCGTTCTTCAGATTACTATTCTGATCCAGAGTTCACTGACGAATCAGACCAAGAGTTGTTTGACGATTTGAGCATTACTTTCCCTGACATTCGTGTGAAAATTGGTAAGGTGTTTCATTGAAGAACATCATTTTTGGTTTGGGTTTTTTTTTGTGTTTCACTTTGATCATGTCTGAAGAAGATTCTTCTCAAGATATTTCCAAGTCGTCATCTGTGAAAATGGGTGATAGTGACGACCTTAGTTCTGAGAATGAGCCTGAGAGCACATTGATTAGAAGGACTAGGAATTCTGCTACTAGATTTCCTGAAACATCTGATCGGCCTTTAGTATCATCACTCGATGAACGCCATCCTCTGTCTCGAGAAACGAACATTCTGGTATCGCTCCTAGGGAGGTCATTAACTTTCAGAGCATGTTTACTGAGAATCCGATGAAAGGGAATATGACGGAGGATGCTATTCTGGAGGATATTGAAGATCAAGATGGGGAAGAACAACAAGATGAATCTTCAGAAGAGACCCCTACTCGCCCAATCGTCCCTTTGAGGACTTCTGTTTCTGGCGCTTCTCCTTCGGTTGCATCGTCTCATCCGCAATCGGCTGAGGAAGGTTCATCTACTGGTAGTATGGCTAGTTCTACAGCCACCGTTGAAGAGGATTGGGTCCCAAAACATAATTCCGAATGCAAGAAGAAATTTTCCAATGTGGCGTCCTGTGTATCAAAATATGTGTTCGTTCCTGGTGCCAAATCTTCAAAATCTAGTAAAGGCCGAACTCCGAAAGGATATTCAAGGACGATCAACGCTGCTAGGCTATAAAATGTTTAGGGCTATCTAAAGCAGGTTTAGGGCCCATATCCGGGTATAAAATGTTTCTCCCAAAGAGGGATGATCGTCTCTACACAATAACACATAACAGACGACGATCTTTCTTTTATAAGGTTATGTTTGAATGCGGGTTTAGGCTTCCTGGTCATCCTTTTATAGCCCAAGTGTTAGATTCTTATGGCATTACAGCGTCACAGTTGAATCCTAATACTTGGTTTCTTCTAGTCGATTACCTGGTGGTCTGCATCTATGTGGGTTGGAAACCGAGTGTCAACCTTATTCGTCATGAATATGGGATTTCTCAGGCTGATGGATTTTGTAGCTTATTTCGCAAGAAAGGGAAAACCTTTATCAAGGGTCCTTCCAGTTGGCACTTTTGGAAACCAGAGTTCTTCAGGATTCAGGTGAAGGATGGGGAAGCTTGGCCAGTAGAAACCCAATGGCGTAAGGTGAAAACATCCAAGTTGAATGCTGAGCGATTTACTTTGACTGCTATTGAGGAGAGGCAGGTTGCGTACTTAGAGAGGCACTCTTACAAGCCAAAGGATTTGGTAGAGCCTGCTCGTCTGGTATTGTATGGACTAAGCCCCGAGCCTTACAAGATGAAGGGGATTAAGAAACAGAAGTGTAGTGTCGGTGTTTGCACACCTTTGACGATCTTCACAGAAGTTGAGAAGGATGGAGAAATAATTGAAGTTTCCAAGAGGGTGATCGTAGTTTCAAAAGGGGGTTACCCTCATTCTTGCATGCCACAACAAGATCCTGCTAACCCTTTTGAAATAAGGGAGTACGTCCCCTTGAAATATTCAGTGGACAAATGGGTTCATCCTGGTCCCCAGCCTGTTTCACATGGTGTGAGCGAAGGCCCCATGACTCTTAGGCTTATGCAGGAGGCTTATGAGAAAGATCAAGCTGATCGTCCCTCCTCTTCTTGAGAAGCTCATTCTTACGGTTTATTGTTGTTCTTACTCTTGTATATTCAGTTATAATTTGATTGTTATGATGATCGTTATCTTGATACTCTTTTTATAGATCGCGGAGATTATAATATGAATCATGCTTGTTTGGCTGCTGCGCAGAAGCACTTGCAAGATGAAATGGCTGCTGCAGCAGCTGGAAAATCTGCTTCAAAAGCGAATGTCACCTCGCTGACGATCGGGAGCACTCTTCCTTCTATTGCTGAGGAATCCAATGAGGCTAACGATCTACAAGTTTTGCCTTCTCCTCCAACCAAGAGATTGTTGACAGGGCAGTCCAGCCAGTCAGTTCCCTCTGAGGCAAGCCATCTTTCATTGTTTACGTCTGGGATATTCTCTGGAGGAGGTTTTGGAGAGTGGAGGGAGCTTGAATGCCAGGGTCAAGTTTCTCCGCCGTTCGTAGAACTGCTAGGTCGTTACTTCGCTCATGGCCTGTCATTCGGCACTCTTCACGATGTTGCTGCTGTACGTGATCTTTCCGATGTCGAACGTGCTGCTTTTATTATGGCCTCAACTTCTCAAGTATGTTCCATTTCCCTCTGAAAGTTCTGCTTTTCTGATCTTTTGGTTCCTTATATATTATTATTATTATTATTATTATTATTATTATATATTTTACTGTCGTAATAGACTATGCTTGGTGCGGAAGCAAATTTTTCGAAATATGAGAAGGAGATCAGAGCTGCAGTTCTAGGGATTGGAGATTTCATTGATAAGCACAAATGAGGGGCCTCGATCACTCAAGTGAACAAGTTAAAAGCCGATCTACTGGATTCTCAGGCTAAGCTGATCGCTACTGAGGGGAAGCTGAAGACGACAGAATTGAGCCTTAGGGATGCAAATAGGAAGGCTAAGAAGAAGGACGATCTGCTGAGGAAATTAAAGAGGACTCATTTGAAATCCGTTAGTAAACTTCAGGTAATGTCGATCGTCACAGAACTGTAGAGTTCTAGATTCAATTTGTTATTTAATGTCGTGTTTTGTTGTAGACGAAGGTCAACAACCTAAATGCCGAAGTGGATGCTTGTTATTTGGCCACCACTCGTCAAGTTTTGAGGGCTAGAGCTTCCGCTATTTATATGATTAAGAAAGCCAAGGACATTGACGACGTGTCTGGCATTAATTTTGAAGATGAAGAGCTGTCGGTTGGGGATCCTTTGTCTAAAGAATTCGACCCGAAGCCTTTTGAAGCTCCTCCTAAAGATCCAGATTCCTCTGATGAAGATGGAACTGTCACGGGCAAGGAAGTTGAGGGTGGTAAGGAGGTCAGCCATGAAACCGAAGATGTTGAGCAGCATGATAGCCCGTTGAAGAAGAAAAGGAAGACTGGTGAAGAGTGAAGATCATCATTAGAATTTTGAAATTTCGGTTGTTTTATGAAGCCATTGTGGCATTCATCTTTTAAGATTTTCAAACATCATGGGTTCTTATAATCTGCATAATCTTTTATGTTCTTCAGTTATTTTAGTAGTTTTAATTGTGTACTATGGTGTATAAATTGCTTTAATTAAGACGTCTTTTTGTTCATTTATAGCCATTGTAGACTATCGTTATTTGTTTGTACGGGGACACCGATTTGGGTGTTCAGCCGTCTTACGAGGTTGATGTCTCATAGAGACGATCGTCTTCTCGTCAAGTTATACAGGGACACCTTGTTTAGGTGTTCATCCGTTCTTACGAGGTTGATGTCTTATAGAGACGATCGTCTTCCCGTCAAGTTATACAGGACACCTTGTTTAGGCGTTCAGCCATCATACTATGTAGATGTCTTGTTTAAGACGATCATCTTTTCAATTATCTAGGAATCCAAAAACCCATAATTTGCAAACTTGTTCAAACTTCATAAAAGCGATCTCAACAAAGTTGTTAGAGACAATAGATTATTCATAAAACAAACGATAGAACGCTAGAAAATAGGGAACTACTGATAGTATTTCTTCAGATGGACGACATTCCAAGTTCTTGGGATTGCTTTTCCTTCCAGGTTCGTTAACCGATACGCACCCTTCCGACGATCTGCTCAATGATGTATGGTCCTTCCCAATTTGGGGATAGCTTTTTCCGTTCACCAGTTGGCTTGCTAGCTTCAAAATTTCTCAGCACCAGGTCTCCGAGTTGAAATTGTCGGTTTTTAACCCTTTTGTTGTAGTAGCAGCTGGCCTGCATAGACCGGTTAGCATGTCTCAACTGGGCGTTTAGTCGCGTTTCTTCCAGAAGATCGAGGTTAGCTCTAAACTGAGCTTCATTTTCTTCAAAGGAGAGATAAGATGTCCGAAGAGTGTGGAACTTCGTTTCTACTGGAATTACAGCCTCCGTTCCGAACATTAGGTTATAAGGAGTTTCCCTAGTCCCTGTATGACTGGTTATTTGGATACCCCATAGGATATTTGGCAGCTCTTCCACCCATTTTCCTTTGGCATCGCCTAGCTTCTTTTTCATGGTAGATAAGATTTTTCCGTTGATTGTTTCGACTTGTCCGTTCGTCTGTGGATGGACTACCGAGCTAGTTAGGAGTTTGATCCTATTGTGAGTGCTGAAGTCTTGAATATGTTTGGCCTACAACTAGAGTCCATTATCGGAGATAATGATGTGCGGCACCCCGAACCGACAAAGGATGTTCTGCCATAAGAATTCCTCTACTGAGTATTGGGTTATGCTGGCAAGTGGTTCAGCTTCTACCCACTTCGTGAAATAATCGCATCCTACTATGGCGAACTGCCTGCTTCTAGTAGCTGTTGGGAGTGGTCCTATTAGATCAAGACCCCACATGGCGAACGGCCATGGAGCTTTGATGACGTTCAACTCTTCAGCTGGAATTCTAGGAACCTTTGCAAATATCTGACATTTTTCACACTTACGGACTAGATTAGCAGCGTCGTTCTTCATTGTAGGCCAATAATAACCTTGCCTTAGGATCTTCTGGGCAAGTGACCTTGCTCTAGTGTGATTTCCACATTTTCCATCATGAACGTCCTTCAGAATGAGTTGTGCCTTTTCGGGTGCTAAGCATCGCAATAAAGGCAAAGTGTAAGATTTCTTGTACAGGACATCACCAATTATGACATACCGCGATGATCGTTGCTGTAGGGTCGCTGCAGCTTTACGGCTTAAGGGTGGACTATTCCCTTTGAGAAAGTCTTCAATTTCATCCATCCAGCTAGCTTCTCGTTCATTACTTATGCTCATCACCTTGAAATCTCTAGGAGATCGTGGGTGTGGTAAATGCTCAACGATAATCTGCCCCCGAGCCGCGGTTACATTTGATGAAGCAAGTTTTGACAAAGCATCTGCTCGCGTGTTCTGCGCTCTAGGGACATGCTCAAGCGTTACTTTGACGAACTTCATCCATAGCTCTTGCACTCGATTATGGTAGAGTACCAAATTTGGCTCTTTGACTTCGAAGGACCCCAACGTTTGGTTGGTTATCAGTTGTGAATCACTATACACCTTGAGGTTTTTTATTTGAAGATGTTCTGCTATCTTCAATCCTCTTATCAGAGCCTCGTATTCTGCTGCATTGTTAGAAAGTGGGTACCCGAAGGTTAGATAGTGTTGATATTCTTCCAATTTACCTGGAGAGATCAAAAGGAGTCATACTCCTGCTCCATCTTTCGTTGCAGATCCGTCGACGAAGAGCTCCCAATATCCATCTTCAACTGGGAGATGTGAAGTCTTCTTTTTAAATCCATTGGGAGTACTCTGCTGATCAGAAGTTTTGCATGGATCGGCTGTGTCTTTTCCCTTTTCAACATCTAGAGTGTCTGCCAAGGGGAGGTGTTCGTCAGGAAAGGTGCATTCAGCAACAAAGTCGGTCAGTGTTGGTGCCTTAATCGCTCGCCTTGGTTGGAATTCAATGCCAAACTGATTGAGTTCTACATTCCACTTCAGCATTCTTCCAGAGAGGTCTGCTTTCTGTAGGACGTCTTTCAGAGGTTGATTGGTAAGCACAACCACCTTATGGGACTGGAAATACTGCCTTAATCGTCTTGAGGCTACCATTAAAGCGAAGGCTATCTTCTCCAATTTTGAATAGTTGAGTTCTCCCCCCTGCAGGGCTCTACTGACATAGTAGATCGGCACATGTCCTTTTTCAGCTTCTTTAACCAAGACGAACACCATTGTTTCATCTGATGCTGCTAAATACATGAACAACACTTCACCTTCATTCGGCCTAGTGAGTAAGGGTGGGGAGCTAAGATAAACTTTTAGTTGTTCAAATGCTTGTTGACATTTTCCTGTCCAAACGAATCTAGTCTTGGTTTTGAGTAAACGGAAGAACGACAAACACTTATCCGCAGATTTCGATGGAAATCTGTTCAGCGCTGCTACTCTTCCTATGAGGCTCTGAATCCCTTAACTGATTCGGGGGGCTTCATATTCAGGATGGCCTGCACCATCTCAGGATTGGCTTCAATTCATCTGTTCGACACCATAAAGCCGAGGAATTTGCCTGCCTCAATGCCGAACGTGCATTTGGCCGGATTTAGCTTCATAATATTTCCTCAGGTAACCAAAGCACTCGGTTAGATCATCCAAATGTTGCTTCATGGTAGAGCTTTTAACGAGCATGTCGTCAACATAGACTTCCATAGACTTGCCAATGAGTTCTTTCAAAATCTTATTGACGAGTCGCTGATATGTTGCACCGGCGTTCTTCAACCCAAATGGCATGACGTTGTAAGAATAAAGGCCATCCTCTATTATGAAGGACGTCTTCTATGAATCCCTTGGGTCCATGGAATCTGGTTATACCTGGAGAAGGCGTCCATGAAGCTCAGAAATTTATTTCCTGAAGAAAACCAGACGATCAATTGGAGCGGAAAGCTGTCCTTCGGGCAGGCTTTATTCAGATTGGTAAAATCGACGCACATCCGCCATTTACCATTAGTTTTCTTTACCATTACCACATTCGACACTCAATCCGGATATTATACTTCCCTGATGTAGTATGCTTTTAGGAGCTTATCTACTTCTTCTCTGATTGCAGTTACCTTCTCAGGGGAGAACGTCCTTTTCTTTTGCTTGACCGGTTTGAAATGGGGATCTACATTCAATTTATGACTCATCACCATTGGGTCTATGCCGGGCATTTCTGCTGCCGACCAGGCGAAAACATCCACATTGTCTTGGAGGAACTCTATTAGGTTAAGCTGTTCGTCAGGCCCTAACATGGAGCTGATCTGTGTTTTTCCATCTGGGATATCGGTTCTCAGGACAATTTTCATGGGTTTATCAACAAGTCCAGGTTTGATCGTCTTTGTTCCATCACGGACGTCCAGTGTGTTAATTTGTAATGCCTTTGATGCCTGATCTGCGCTTGTCTACGTCCGCCATTTCCATAGGTTCAGGAATGGGAATTTCCCTGTCCGCTATTTCCATGGGTTCGTGGCTTTCTGTGGTGGTGACGTTCGGCCTTAAAGACAGAGTGTTGACCTCCATATCTGTGACTCCTGATGATCTGTTGGACATGGGCGATTGCCCCCCAGGCTGTTCACTTGTCATGATTTCTTCAATTTGAACTTGGGTTCACGTCCTGGTGGGCAAACGTAGGGAAGTTACATGACATCTTCTAGCCATTACTGGGTCTGATCTCATGTAGCCGATCCCCGTGGGAGTGGGGAACTTAACGGTCAAACAGTATATACCTTCGACCATCTGGACTTTTTTCATCAAAGGTCTTCCAATCAGCCCATTATAAGTTGCGGGTAGGTGTACTACAACAAAGGTATATATGATGTTCAAAGAATGCTCTCCATCACCCATGTATATCGTCAGATTAGTTTTTCCCTTGGTCGGTATTGGCATAAGATCGAATCCGTAGATCGGGCCACAAGGAGTTAGGCTTGAGTCTGCTAATCCGTATTGCTTGAAAGCATCGTACATCAGAATATCTACTACACTCCCACTGTCAATCAGAAGTCTTTCTGTCGTGTAATTGGCGATCAACGCCCTTACCACTATAGGGTTGTTTCCTTCATTAATGCCCATATCTTCATTGCTATCAAAGGTAATTGACCATTTTGGTTTGACGTCCGTCGGTGTAGGTGTCCTAATGCCAAGCGACATCACTTGCCTCATATGTGCCTTTCTCTTGTTTTCAGATGAGGCCCAGTCTTCTGTGGCTCCAATGATTGTCAGGACATAACCTTTTGGCTCCCGCCTATTACTTGGGTCAACCGGGTACTCCAACCGATTGTGTACGGTTTGTGGAGTTTGTTCTACAGCTTTCAGGGCTAAGGGATCTTTCTTAACATAGTTCTTCGGATATCCCCTTCTGATGAGATTTTCAACTACATCTTTCAAATGTGTGCATTCGTCAGTTGTGTGTCCATAGCTCTGATGGAACTCGCATTTCCTGCCGGTCTACCTTTGTCTCTGATTTGACTTGGATGGAATTGGCCATTTTACCTTTTCTGCTAAATTACTTGTTGCGATCGCATGTAGAACATTTGATCGGGTGTCCACGAGTGGAGTGTAATTCGCGTACCCCGGCCTCTTTGGACGTTCATCTTGCTGATGTCTGATCCCATTCCTATCTCTTTGTCGACTGAATGGGGATCTGTTGTTCTCTCTCCTCAGGCTTTTCTGGCTTAAGTTGACTCAAGACGCTGACCGTCTCTATATGCCATTGAGAGGTCTGTTTCATCATATACTCCAGCTCTGTCATAACACTCTTTCAGCTTCTTCGGCGGGCGTTCACCCAGGGAATACTTGAGTTCCTTATGTAGTAGACTGTCCAGGAATATATCGATGGCATCTTTGTCAGCTAAATCATCTACTTGAATATGAGCTTCGCTGAACCTCTTAACGTATGACAATAGTCGTTCACCCGGTTCTTGTTTGATGGTTCCTAGGTAACAGACGTTCTTCCCTTTCTGGACTCTACTGTTGAATCCTGCTTCCAATTTAACTGCCAATTGATCAAAATTGGTGATACTTCCATCTTTTTATCTATAGAACCACCGCTGAGCTGCGCCTTCCAAGGTAATCGGGAATATTCTACACATCACTGAATCTGAAGCTCTCTGAATAGACATGTATTCTCTGAAAGTGATATATGTGCTGCTTTGGATCTCCCGTTCCATCATACTTAGCTTTAAGCTGTTTAAAATGGGAGGGGACCTTCACTCTGCGGATTACAAGCGACAATGGAGAAGACTCGTCTATAATGGCTTCTAGAGGAATGATCTCATCCTCCCCTTTCTTGGTGAGCTTCTCAATTGCTTTGGTTGCTTTGTTAAGTTGCTCTTGCATCTTCTTAATCATTTCATCATGGGGATCAACATCTTTTCTCGGTCTCTCCTTATCTTGATGATCTTTTGTCTTCCCCACCTTTGGATCTGGACGGGAAGAGTGTTCACACGACTTTGCCTGTGTGTGTCGATCGGCATCATCATCTTTTCTGGACTTTGGCTTGCCCCGTACAACTCAGTCACCCTTGGTTCGTCCAACTGAACTTTTAGCTCCATCTTCGTCTTCCCCAAGGACGACGATCTTTGACCTAACCCTCTTTGCAGGAGACTGATCGTTCGGATCTTTGGTCCACACGTTATTTTGGATGGGAGGCCTTCGGCTTTGCCCGTTGGGGGTTTTTTTATGCCATGCAGCTTCAAGTTGTGCAGCCCGCTCTTTTGCATCCTTAGCCTCCTCTGCGGCTTTCATTGCCTGTTCGGCCGCAGCGCGCTCTTTGGCGGCTATTTCAGCTATCTGCTGATCTGCTTTGCATTTTTCTGCCCGTAATTGGGCTATTAGGAGGTCGTGTTCATTAGTTGTGGAGTTCAGGTTTGGGTGGGGCTCGAGTGTAGGTTCGTGCCCCCCAAGTCCTGTCCGACCCTCAACTGATGTTCTGGCGTTCTCCAGTCTTCGTGAGGTTTCTCCTACCTCATTCACCACGGTTGAATCTACAACTCCAAGGAAATGGATCGGCCTATACGTCTGTGTTGTGGGATCGTACCTCAACAGCAAATCCATTGCTCGAGCAGACATAGTAGGCAATGTGGGAGGTGGTAGACTAAGTGGACCAGTGATGGGTAAAATTTGATTTTCAGTTACATTGACGATTGGAGTGTCTTCTGATGAAGTCACCCTTTGCAAGAGCCTCGGAGTCTCCTGCGTTTGCTTGCCGACCTGAGTCGGATCACTGAGAGACGACATGGTTTGGTTGTCGTTTCCCACACACGGCCAAAATGTTAAGGTCAAAATATGATCAACACTGAGATCTGGATGATCTTGAAAATAATGAGAAGTTTGCTCTGTTTATATAGGCACTCGCATGCCACGTCAGCGGGTCGCGGATCGGCGAAAAAGTCGAGGGTCACCAACTTTCCATAAATAAGTTATCCAGCTAGGCGCTCGGGGAAAGATGATCGTCGTTATTACAAGGACAACGTTCAAGCAAGTGTTGAGATAGGGATCAACAGTCATATTTGATTTCCAGCTTCTTCATGAAGTGAGCACTTGATTCCTTTCTTTTCGATCATCAATCTGCCTTTTGTAATTACTGAAATCATAACTAGCTCACTCAAGATTTTTCTAATGTTCAGTCATTTAGGGAATGTTCATGAAAATTAAGTTTTTTTTTTGAGGTAGAAAATTTAGTTGTTTTGTTTGTGAAGATCATGCCAAACAAACGAATTTGGTGATTCTTGTTTCATGCACCGATTCGATACCAATCAGCTGCTTTGAATATCAAATTGGGCTTAGTCTGGGCCAAATTGCAGGCCACTTTAAAGAAACTTAAAGACCCATATCCAACTTTAAGTTCTAACATTTTCATTTTAACTACTTCTGATATGCATATACGCAGCTGAGTTTGGGTTTAATTGGTCATAACTCATGGGCTCTCTTTGGTCTCAGCCGGCTCAATTTAAAGTCAAAATTTTCTAATCAAAATTCGGCCTAACCATCAGCCTTGCTGTCAATTAGGCCTGTCCATCGGTCCGGGTCGGTACTTTCGGGTCGGTTCCGCTCTAGAACCGAGGAAACCGAGGGACTTTTTTGGCACCAAGGACCGACCCGATGAGGCTAGGAACCGACAGAGAACCGACTAGGTCGGTTCCGTCAGTTCCTGGCTGTAGTCATCATTCAACAATTACAAAACAAGAGTAGCAGACATCAAAAATTAACTAATGAAGCATCCTTAGAAGCAAGTATGGCTTGAGTAAATAAATGATATGTCAGAATATATCACAAGCATCCTTAGTAGTGCATTGTTGTTTAAAACAAAATTATAGGTAAAGATTAAAGAATATATAATAAAATCTTTGATTAAGAAAGAAATCAATAAAAGTACATGCTATGGTAAAAGCACTCCGTCAAGTCAACTATGGAAAAATAAATCTGAACAAAACAATTGTAAAAGAGAAAAAATAATCCATCACCATTTTAGGAGTCAATGTTGCAACAATTTAGTTACCAACCCCAAACATAAATAAATTATAGAAGTACTAAACTTACGGACTCAAAGATCACCATTCACCATCTTAGAACTTCCATGGCCTCCGCAACTTTGGATTTCAAAAATATTGTTTATCCAAAAATTCCAAATTCAAATGGGAATTATCCAGGAAAGAAAAAAAAATTGAATGGATGTTAAACTAAGTATAGATAATGGGAATCATCCAAAGTAAAAAAACAAAAAGAAAAAGAAAATTGCAATAGATATTAGATTAACGATTTGACAAGGCAAGAAAGGAAAGGGAAAATGACATGGTAGTAGCTTAATTGAAAGCTAGGAGATCAGATCTGAAAATGAGAGAGAAACAGGATTTCAGATTGTGATCATGTCGTCAATGACCATAAAAATAATTCCCACAATAAACTAACTAGAATAGCTAGGGCAAGTAGGGGTCGAATCCCACAGAGAAGGGTTATGTGATGAACGATAGAGAATAAAGAAAAATCTTTTCCAAAAATCAAATAGAAAACAGGGGATTGTGAAAATCAATTATAAAGAAAACAAATTAAACTAAAAATAAAGCAAAGCAAATTAAATCTAAATCTAAATTTAAAGCAGAATATAAAGCAAACAATAATTATAAAGCATACTTCTTCTCCGATGGTATGATTCAATCATATTAACTATGGATAATCGACTTAAAAGGTGAATTAAGCATCTTATTCTTGACTGACAACTGATATAGGTTTCCCAACATGTATTTTAGATAAGAGGCCGATTAAAGCTGCAGTTATCCCTTTTATTCCTTCAGCGATCGATTTCTTTCTTAGGGCTTAAAGATCACTTAAGAACAAAGCATTAAGATTAATTAATTTTACACACATGCCTACAAAGTAGAACCATACGAAGAGAAATTTCTCGCCCTCCGATAGACAAATACCCATTAAGCAGCGATTAAACAAACCTAATTTGCTACATACAATCAAACTTGAGTGATTAATTCTAAGCTTGATCTAGCCATAGATCTTCCTCTTACATCGTTAGTGGCCACATAACTCAAATAAGATTCAGAATCATAAAATTATTTTAGGGTTTTGACTACTATCATCAAGAACTTAACACAAAATTATAAGTATAGAAATCTCACCATAATCAATTGATTGAATTCACCAAAGGATCAGAAGTATTAAGGATTTAGCTACTCATGGACTTAGGAAAATCCATGAGAGGCATAAGAATACTTACAGAACAAAGGAGGAACGATTTCTCCTCCTTGAAACCTTAGGGACGTCGCACCCCTCTATGACTAGAGAGGGTGTCGACTTCCCCCTTCTAAAACTAGAGAAAAACCCTAAACTAAAGAAAGGTAGAAAAAGAATAAAACTATATGAGAGATTTGTTATGTGAAGAATTGTGTGATTTGTGATACAGGAGGTGGCTATTTATAGTGGAGGATAGGGGTAGGACGGTTTAGCTCTAACTTGGACTCTAGGTTGGATCAGGTGTCATCCTAGAGTAGAATCCATGTCAAAAGAGGATTCTGGAATTTTCTGGAATCTGGCAGGAACTTCGACGTCGAATTCGGGCTTGAAGATGGCAGATCTGGGCTTTGAACTTCAAAAGAAAGTTGTAGAGCTCAGAGTTAGCTTTCCAACGGTTACTCATGGGCTTAAAACGGACATCTGAGAAGAAAGTTATGGCCTTTCTACGAAGACTGCGTTGAAACCGGGCTTATATCGTAAATCTGCGGGATTATTGCGGGATTTGGATATTCTTTTGGATATTAGGCCTACAAATAGGGATTTTAACTACAATTATAGGTTTATATGGGCTGAGTATATTCCCATATAAATAATCCAAAAATCCTCAACTTCAGGGCTTCTTCTGGGCTTGGCTTCAATCCTTTGCAAATAAAGCTCCAAATCTTCAATTTTTACTTCTTGAATTAATTCTTCAATTGTCTTCAAATCTTCAAAATTATCTTCAATCACAAACTTCGCATCTTCAAATATTTATTCCAAATGGCTAAATCCATAGTTGAGTAAAAAGTCACTAAAATAGCTCCAAAAAGAGTGAAAAACAATAAGTTTTCACTTTTCTTGTCTTCAAGACCTAAAAACACAAATACTAACAAAATAGGGTAAAAACACATATAAAAGTGGTAAAAAGTATAGAAAAATAGCTATAAAAACATGCATAATTTGAGCTCGATCATATTTTCCCCCACACTAAATCTTTGCTAGTCCCTAGCAAACTAGTGTATACAAACAAAAATTAAGATTTAAGATAGTGAGTCTTGTTCAAATCTTTTGAAAAACTTTGAATCACATACATATATCAAGGATCAATTCAATTTATGAAATTAGAATAAAATAGAATATTAAGAGTATCCAATTCAATAGATCAAGATATAGCAATCATCCTTATTCTTAAGTAACCATAATCAAAGTAGCTCTAATCACTTATCATTTATTATACCTATAACTACTTCTTCCTATAAGCTTATGTCTTCACCTTTATCTCCACTTCTCAAACGATTGCATACTATGAATACAAATCAAAAATTTCACATGGGTTATAATGATTTTCAAAGGGTAATTTATTTAGAAAAGTAAGGTTACTAACCTCAAAGTGTTCATGCTTAGGGGTTACTAACGCCCTTTATTTTATTTTTTTGTGAGGCTACTAGCACTTTAGAGGAACAATACTTTTGCCGATCCATGCCTCTTATCCTCTTCCCAAGGGTTACTAACTCCTTTTGTTTAAAAAGAAGAGTGACGACAATGGATTTTTTTTTTTAAGGCAAAAGATATCTCTTCTCCTCTTGCATGAAAAACACTCTTTTTTATGAAAAAATTCTTTTTTTAACTACCCTTCTAATATACCCCACGCTTATTTTTGACATATTCATAAAATACTTTCATAAGTGTAGTATCAATAAAAATTAAACACAAGTTCTTGAAATAGGCAATCATAGAAATAATCCATGGTAAGCAATTATCACAGACTTCAATTATACCTAATCTAAGAAATAAGATATCATACTATAAATAAATCAATGAATCAATCATTCTTAAGAATTCTAAGATATTATCAATCAAAAATCAAATCAATCGATCAATATGTGCATATAAAATCAAAATTATGTCAAAATTTTCGAAAAAATTATGTCAATTTTACCAATTAATTATGCAATTAGACTCACTCCCCCACACTTAAAAGATACATTGTCCTCAATGTAATAACAAGCGTGGAATATCAAAGCAAAAATAAATATGCATCTTTAAAATCCTAATTAACATATATAACCTATATCTATATGAATCGCATATCAAGGAAAAATCAATCAAAATATTGCATGAAAAAGATAGAGTTAAAGAAAGCTTCTCTATTCTCCTAGCATAAGCTCCAATTGGATCCAATGAGGATTTGGAATCGGCAAGGGGTATATTCTCCATTTAATTTCTCTTGCTTTGCAATTGTCCAAAACGTAAGCTCCTATTGCTCCTTTGGTATGAAAATCCTAAAAAAAATAAAACAAAGAAAATTATGGGTTAGTAAAAATAATATTGGGTTGCCTCCCAATAAGCGCCTTTCTTTAAGGTCTTTGACTAGACTGCCTTAAAGAAGGTTATTCTTCAAGGGTGAAGGAATTTTTGGTGTAATCCTTCAACAAGTCTTCAATAACTCTACTTTCTTCAATGATTTTGATAGTTTCAAGTTGAATTTTATCAAGACTTGAAAAGATCAAAGCAGCACGATTTGGCGATGGCATGGTTAGGACCGGTGGTGGCATGGACTTGGCTTGTGGTGGCTCGGTTGGGCGCACGGATGGCTCGGCAAAGGCCGGACATGGTGCGCGGACAAGGCCGGGCATGGCGCGGTGATGTCTCGACAGGAAGCTCGCATGGCCGGTTGCGGAGTGTTGGTGGCGCGGACTGATGCGGACAAGGCCGGGCTAAGCTTGGGCGACTGCGAGGCATTAACCGGGCATGGCTGGGCATGCGGCATGGATGGCGCGGCTATGGCCTGGCTGGGCCGGGCAGGCGGCGCGGCATGGGCTGGTGTCGTCCGGATGCGAGGCTCGGCTGACCGGGCTGTGGCCGGGCTAGGCGCACGGGCTTGGGCAACCTTGGCCGGTGTTGGCCGGCCATGTGATGTCGATGGCCGGGCTATGGCCGGGCAAGATGGCTTGTGCGGCACAGGCTTAGCCTGGCTGAATCCTTGAGCAGCTTCCTTCGGTGTATTGATTATCATCTGGGCAAAACTCTCCAATATCTCGTATATGTCAGCAGTGCTGTGATCGAACATGGGAATATAGATGAGAGTGTCGACAGACAATCTATCAGAAGCTCTTAGTCCTTGGTAGAAGTTTTGAGCTAATCTTCTTGGATCATAACCATGATGAGGGTGAGCAGCACATAGCTTCTTAAACCTTTGCCAAAATTGGGGAAAATTCTCCACTTGGCGTTGAAGAATGGAAGAATGCTTCCAACTTTAGTTCTATGTTTAAGATCTATATCTTGCTTCTTAGTTGAATTGCTTGGTTGGTTGATCTTCTGGGATGGTTGAACTTCTTTGTTGTTGACTTCTAGCTCCTTCTTGGCTTCTTTCGCTCGATCTTTCTTCTTTTGGGAGGTTAAAGATTTCGTCCTCCGAGATAATTCTTCAAGGGCATAGAATGCATTCTCCGGGATTCTTTCATGTAGTGGTTTTATACTAAAAGAATCAACAAGAACTCGATCTTTAAGTCCAGTTGTCCATAGAAGATTTGGATTAAAATCCCTTCCTTGAATCCATGATTAGGGCAATCGGCACACAACTGCTTGAATCTCCTCCAAAATTGGTGGAAGGTCTCGTTGTAGCGTTGTCGAATGTCCATTATCCTTGTCTTCCTTTGGAAATCCGATCAGGCTTTGTTGATGAAGAATCTTCAATGGCTCCTTTCTTAACAAACTTAGAACTTATAGCATAAACAAAATTGTTAGATTTCAACGGCACTTGAGATGAAATTCTAGGGTGGATGACTTCACCATCGAATTCCATGGTCAATGAACCATTGAATACATCAATCTTAGTATGAGAAGTCTTTAGGAAAGGTCTTCCTAATAAAAGAGGGCATTGATCTTTCGAATACTCCATATCCATGATGAATATGTCTATAGGAAAAATTAGATGCTCAACTTTAATTAAGATATTCTCTAAAACACCTTTGGGATAAACCAAAGATCCGTCAGCTAATTGCAGAATAACATCAGTATTCTTCAAAAAACCAAGATTTAAAGATTTGTAGAAAGAATAAGGCATCACGCTTAAAGAAGCACCAAGATCAAGCATCGTATTCTCTATAATACTTCTTCCAATAGAACAAGTAATAGAAAACGTACCTGGATCTTTGCACTTAGGAGGTAAACTCATTTGAAGCATAGCAGAGACATTAGCTCCAGCGCTTACTTTACCTTGTAATCTTTTCTTGTTGGTACAAAGTTGCTTAAGGAACTTTGCATAATTCGGAATCTGTTGAATGGCATCAAGAAGTGGGATGTTGACCTCAACTTTTCGAAATATCTCCAAAATATCTTGATCATCATCTTATTTTTTTGACTTCTTCAATCTTGATTGAAAAGGAATTAGGTTGGAATCGGTTTTAGACTTTTTGGAATCGCACACACCTTTTCCTTTGGGTTGAGTTGCGGCATCATTCTTGTTTGAATCTTCAATCGGCGCAGCTCCTTTGTTATTGGGTTCATCTTCAATCTTGATTTCGGCAGACTCTTGTAAATTTTCTTTGGTGTAGCTCAGCTCTCCTTCTTCTTGTTGATGTGCGGCAAGGTTTGGATAAGGGTCTTTCAACTCTTTTCCACTCCTTAGAGAAATTGCACTGACATTCTCTTTAGGAGGTACCTTTGGTTGTGATGGAATCCTTTGTTGACCTTGTGTCTTGAGATCACTCAAATAACTAGCTAATTGACTAATTTATTTTCTCATCATCTCCATAACTTCTTTGATTTGTTGCATCTCGACAGCTTGTGAAGATTGAAAATTAGGTCTTTGGAAATTCATAGGCCTTCCTTGAAAATTACCTTGATTCCCATATTGTTGACTTGGTTGTTCAGGTCTCCAATAAGGTTCAAGCTTCCTTTGATAAGCTCCTTGTAATCCCACGACATTGACTCCTTGCTTGTTGTCTTCCAAAGTAGCACAAACCCTAGGCACACTTGAAAAATTCGCTTGGAACAAATCAGTGAGCAAAGCGATTTGCTTATTCGTCTCTTGAAGTTGTTACTCCAATGAGGTGGAATAGGTAGAAACTTCATTGATTTTTCTTGTAGGGCCTTCTCTTGAAAAGTCTTCTCGAGATCCAAATTGTTGAGTATTTGCAGCCATGTTTTCCACTAAAGACCAAGCTTCGGCAGGAGTTTTGTCTATGAAAGCTCCTCCACTTGCAGAATCGATGGAAGATCTGTCAAACGGTAGTAATCCTTCGTAGAAGTACTGGATCAGCAATTGTTCATTGATTTGGTGATTGGCGCAGCTCGCACAAAGTGTTTTGAAACGTTCCCAATATTCATGCATTGTTTCTCCATGGCGTTGCTTAATTCCGCAAATCTCCTTCCTTATACTTGATGCTTTATGTGCAGGAAAGTACTTTTCCAAGAACAGCTTCTTAAGACTCGTCCAAGATGTGATTGAACCAGTGAGTAAAAGGTACAACCAATCTTATGCTCGGTCCATAAGAGTGAACGGAAAGGTTCTTAACATGAATTGATCTTCAGGAATACCTTGAATACTTGTAGATGCACAGGCAATCTGGAAATCAGTAAGATGTCGGTGAGGATCTTCTCCAGGCTAACCGTGAAATTTGGGTAAAATCTGAATAAATCCAGATTTAATCTCAAAGTTTCCATTGGTATCTGGGTAACGAATGGCTAAGCGTTTGGCATTGACGTTTGGTGCAGCTAACTCTCTAAGAGTTTTGGGTTGTTCTTCTTCAGCCATGTCTTCTAACGATGTTGAAACAACAGATCTAGGAGAATTTGGTTGATAAGTTGAATTAGATGACTCATCTTCTTGTAATCGGCTTTGTGTCTTCTTCTTCTTCTGAATTAGTGTTCTTTCAGGTTCAGGATTGAACTCTAAACCTTCAATACCACTACTTCTTATCTTTGGCATGCAACTTTCTATAAAAATCAAACAAAACTAAAAAGAAAAATTAGCAATAACAGTTCTTAAATAAAAATTAAAAAGCAAAAACAGAAAATAAAAATATTTTTTTTTATTTTAAAAAGGAAAAACGGAAAAGAAAAATTATTTTAATTTTTTTTATCGACGCTAACCCTAATTTTTTTTTATCGCAAACCTTTTTTTTTATAGAAAAATCGGAAAAAGGAAAAACAAAAACTAATTCTTGGATCTAATCTCTCTTCACTTCCTCTCAATTCAATTCCCTTCCCTGGCAACAGCGCCAAAATTTATGATCGTGTCGTCAATGACCATAAAAATAATCCCCACAATAAACTAACTAGAATAGCTAGGACAAGTAAGGGTCGAATCCCACAAAGAAGGGTTATGTGATGAACGATAGAGAATAAAAATTTTTTTTTTCCCAAAAATCAAATAGAAAACAGGGGATTGTGAAAATCACTTATAAAGAAAACAATTAAACTAAAAATAAAGCAAAGCAAATTAAATCTAAATCTAAATCTAAAGCAGAATATAAAGCAAACAATAATTATAAAGCATACTTCTTCTCCGATGGTATGATTCAATCAGATTAACTATGGATAATCGACTTAAAAGGTGAATTAAGCATCTTATTCTTGACTGACAACTGATATAGGTTTCCCAACATGTATTTTAGATAAGAGGCCGATTAAAGCTGCAGTTATCCCTTTTATTCCTTCAGCGATCGATTTCTTTCTTAGGGCTTAAAGATCACTTAAGAACAAAGCATTAAGATTAATTAATTTTACACACATGCCTACAAAGTAGAACCATACGAAGAGAAATTTCTCGCCCTCCGATAGACAAATACCCATTAAGCAGCGATTAAACAAACCTAATTTGCTACATACAATCAAACTTGAGTGATTAATTCTAAGCTTGATCTAGCCATAGATCTTCCTCTTACATCGTTAGTGGCCAGATAACTCAAATAAGATTCATAATCATAAAAATTATTTTTAGGGGTTTTTGATTACTATCATCAAGAACTTAACACAAAATTATAAGTATAGAAAATCCCACCATAATCAATTGATTGAATTCACCAAAGGATCAGAAGTATTAAGGATTTAGCTACTCATGGACTTAGGAAAATCCATGAGAGGCATAAGAATACTTACAGAACAAAGGAGGAACGATTTCTCCCCCTTGAAACCCTAGGGGCGTCTCACCCCTCTATGGCTAGAGAGGGTGTCGACTTCTCCCTCTTCTAAAACTAGAGAAAAACCTAAAAACTAAAGAAAGGTAGAAAAAGAGAAATATCTAAAATTTGTGAGGTGTAGAATTGTGTAGTATGTGTGATTTGTGATACAGGAGGTGGCTATTTATAGTGGAGGATAAAGGTAGGACGGTTTAGCTCTAACTTGGACTCCAAGTTGGATTAGGTGTCATCCTAGAGTAGAATCCAAGTCAAAAGAGGATCCTGGAATTTTCTGGAATTGTGCAGGAACTTCGACGTCAAATTCTGGCTTGAAGATGGCAGATATGGGCTTTGCACTTCAAAAGAAAGTTGTAGAGCTCGGAGTTCGCTTTCTAACGGCTACTCATGGGCTTAAAACGGACATCTGAGCATAAAGTTAT